>VYZU01014173.1:0-12423 GCA_013401355.1 Ceyx cyanopectus | reverse complement strand
TTTTTTTTTTTTAATTCCTTAAAATGTACTTTTTAGCAGGTGTTTAAAGATCCATTATTGCAGTGGCCTAGGATCATTTCATGATTTCTACTGAACTTGACTTAAAATGACATTAATGTGGCTGAACAATAACTTTCCAAGTGAAGGCATATGCACAATTCTAATCTGGCACTATCACTCTGAATGTTTAGTATAATGGAATGCATATTTTTAATGTATTTTTTTAATTATAAATATTTAATTTTACCTTATTTTATTTTTTTATGAACTTCTTATCTACTCTTTGATCTCAGAGATCTCTGTCTTTCACTTAGGAAACTATGATGTTTGAATTCTTAAAGGTTTTTTTAATTAGTATTATACATTCCAAATCCAATAAATAAGTAGGAGTTATAAGATTAATGATGGCAAATGCATGACATGTAGTTCTTGATTTAAAGTTCTCTTTATGTATTTGGAATTATCCTGGAGTCAAAGCAATGAATTATTATTCTTGGCTGTCCCATAAAAACAGTGTCATAACTTACAAAGACAAAAAAAGCTTGTAAATACCCAGATCTATGTTAACTCTTGGTAACCTTTGAAAAACTGATAAAATTCTGAGATATTTAAAAGGTTTTAACAACATTATTAACAACTCCATATTTATTCAATAATTGATTGATGTAATCCCACAAACATTATTTTGATCCTAGGCTTCTAGCAAGCCTGGTTTTATCCCTTTACCTTGTTGAATCTAGTTTAAAGTTCTTTCAATAAGCCCTGCCTATTCCTGTGCAATAATCCTTTTCCCCCTTTGAGAAAGGTGTACCTCATCTATTACCAGCACATTAGGTTTTGTAAACTGACTGGTGATAAAAAAAATCAAGGTCCTGCTGGTAACAGCAGACTAGGAGACAGATATTGATCTGCGGGTTCTTCCCGTTTCTTCCCTCATTATTCCCTGCAACTTGATGGTTAGAGAGGAACACAACTTGTGCTCCTAATCCCTTGATCAATTATCCTAAGGCCCTGAAGTCTCTCTCTATTGCCCTTGGATTTTTTTTTCTTTTTTTTCTAGTTCATTGCTGCCTACCTGAAAAGTCAATAGTGGATAATAATTCCTAGGGCCATATCACAATAGGAAGTTTTCTTGACACATCTTTAACACAGATCTCAGGGAAGCCCCTAAGAAGTGGGTCTAGTCTGCACATTGGGCCTTCTGTTCCCTTCAGAAAAGAATCACCTATGATATTGACCTGTTTTGGTTTTTTTTCTTTATAGAAGCAGTTTTGATGCAGGGCATAGCTCATCATAATCTCAGCAACACCTCTAGACTAGATGAAACACTGTCCTTGCTAGTATTATTAGGTTCCACTTGCAAGGCCTTGTACCTGTTATGAGAGGGCACCTGGGAAGGTGGGGATGTTGCTGAAGGTATGTGCCTGATGCACTGGGCAGGAACTTGTCACCATTGTCCCTTCTCCTTCTGGCTACTATGTTCAGTTAAATGGCGAAGAGAAAGGGAATCCTCAGTGTTATGTATCTTGTCTGACTGTTGGGCCTGTCCCAATGAAGGCAGGACGTGGTTCCAATGATCAATCACCTTTTCACATTCTCTGATGCTTCTCAACCTATTCACCTCCTCCTAGAGATCTGTCACTAAGCAGAGGAGTTCCTCTACCTAGAAGCATGTCCCACAAGTGTGGCACTGCTGACACCCTGTGTAAGAGCCTGGCACAGCCTGCAGCCTGATACCTGGGTTGCTAGCCAGTGTTCCTACTAGAGCTCCATCTGTGCAGCTGATAAGCCATGATGGGTGCAAAGCTCAGAGAAGTCATGGCCTTCTGCTGGGTGGAAACCACCCCTCCCTGGTCAGAGTTGACAGAGCTTTCCATGCCCTCCCATGTGTAATTCCCAACAAACTGCTGTGCCATGCTCTGGCTGATGCCCCATGCCCTGTTTGTTCTGGTCATTTCACTCTCCAGGGTATTTTTTTATAGGTCACTGTAGGCCTGGCAATGACTAGGCCTCATCAGCATCTCCCTTGAGAGCTCCCAGTTCCTGACAGGTCTCTCCACTCCCTTGGTCTTTTCTTGCGCCATGAACAGAAAAGGCCACAGGGAGAACTGAGCAATGGGAAGAAGGGCAGTCCCATTATAGTTAAGGAAAAGATGATACAATCATCAAGGATTTAGAGAACACGTACACATAAAGTAAGCGTGCTTTCAGAACAAAAGGTGAGAAATAGGGGAAATTTAATTTTCAAGGTTTTCCCTGTGGAAATTAAGGTAGTCTTTTAAACATTTTGGTAGTATTATTATTATATCAGTAGCTTTCACTAATGAGAGATATTCTCTCTCCTTCTTCTCTTTAAGTCCAGACTTTAAGATCTTAATTATGAAAACAACAGAATGATATCTATCTAAATGTAGATGGAAAGGACTCAGCCCTCAATTATATTTCTCCTGTGGCTGACTTTAAATAGAAAGAGGTTTCTTGTGATGTCAGAGAAGGTACTGATGTAAGAAGTAAAAAACAGTTCAGGCCTGCATACTATTAAAAGCTTTCAGAAACTAGCTGGGAAAAATATAATGGACAAAACTTCAATACATAAACAGTTCAAAGAACTTTAAGTTGTGCATTCTTGAAATAGGTCCTTCAGAAGGACTATTTCCTATAAGAAATGTGGTTTATGATAAATATTTTTTTTTAGACGAGAAGCACACAAATATGTATTTTATATACAATATGGAAGTTTTTTCAGAAGTCAGGAGAGATTTTCCTGTCAAAAGTAATATATTTTACGAGTAGTCTAGTTTTCTTATTTTAAGAACATTATTAATAACATCAAGTTTGACAAGTATTTTATTTCAGTTACTTTGAAATACGTATTTCACATTTAAAGACAAGACATTTCTTAGTTCCTTATGTAAGTATGTTACATCCTGAGATGTGTGATTGAAAATTTGAAACGAGATTTTTTTTGGTAGATGCAACATATTTTCTACTTAATAAAATCAGTTGATACTATAACTGAAATAAGGTATATAGTTATGAAAATGTTATGTTAATTGGGAAAGTCATTATCTGGTAATGTGGAATCCTAAAAAACTGGCTGGATGCTCAGGCCAAAAGAGTGGTAGTGAATGAAGATAAATCTGGCTGGCGTCTGGTCACAAGTTGTGTTCCCCAAGGTTCACTGCTGGAGCCTGTTCTATTGAATATCTTTATTAATGACCTGAATGAGGGGATTGAGTGTATCATCAGTAAATTTGCTGATGACACCAAACTAGATGGGTGTCTGCTAGAGGGTAGGGAAGCTTTACAGCTAGACAGGTTAGACCAGTGGGCCAAGGTTAATTGCATGGGGTCCAACAAGGCCAAGTATGAAGTCCTGTCCTTAACAACCCCATGGCAACCTACAGACTTGGGAATGTGTGGTTGGAAAGCTGCAAGTTGGAAAAGGACCTAGGGGTATTGATTGATAGTCAACTAAGTATGAGCCAGCAGTGTGCGCAGGCAGCCAAGAAGGCCAACGGCATCCTGGCTTGTATTAGAAACAGTGTGGCCAGCAGGAATAGGGAGGAGGTAATCTCCCTGTACTTGACACTGGTGAGGCCACACCTTGAATATTGTGTTCAGTTCTAGGTTCCTCACTATAAGAAGGACACAGAAGTGTTGCAACATGTCCAAAAAAAGAGCAATGAGGCTTGTGAAGAGCCTAGAGCATNTCTGGCTGGCGTCTGGTCACAAGTTGTGTTCCCCAAGGTTCACTGCTGGAGCCTGTTCTATTGAATATCTTTATTAATGACCTGAATGAGGGGATTGAGTGTATCATCAGTAAATTTGCTGATGACACCAAACTAGATGGGTGTCTGCTAGAGGGTAGGGAAGCTTTACAGCTAGACAGGTTAGACCAGTGGGCCAAGGTTAATTGCATGGGGTCCAACAAGGCCAAGTATGAAGTCCTGTCCTTAACAACCCCATGGCAACCTACAGACTTGGGAATGTGTGGTTGGAAAGCTGCAAGTTGGAAAAGGACCTAGGGGTATTGATTGATAGTCAACTAAGTATGAGCCAGCAGTGTGCGCAGGCAGCCAAGAAGGCCAACGGCATCCTGGCTTGTATTAGAAACAGTGTGGCCAGCAGGAATAGGGAGGAGGTAATCTCCCTGTA
Organism: Ceyx cyanopectus; assembly: GCA_013401355.1. Lineage (NCBI taxonomy): Eukaryota > Metazoa > Chordata > Aves > Coraciiformes > Alcedinidae > Ceyx > Ceyx cyanopectus. The sequence continues at coordinate 8,265 of VYZU01014173.1, read as the reverse complement.
CTTGACACTGGTGAGGCCACACCTTGAATATTGTGTTCAGTTCTAGGTTCCTCACTATAAGAAGGACACAGAAGTGTTGCAACATGTCCAAAAAAAGAGCAATGAGGCTTGTGAAGAGCCTAGAGCATAAGTCCCATGAGGAGAGGCTGAGGGAGCTGGGGTTGTTGTGACATTCAGGATTTAAAATGCTCATCTTGCACAATCCAAAAGTTAAGTGACTCCCTCCTCAACTGGGGAATTTAGGGTAGGACATGCCAGGATTGGANTAGAGGGTAGGGAAGCTTTACAGCTAGACAGGTTAGACCAGTGGGCCAAGGTTAATTGCATGGGGTCCAACAAGGCCAAGTATGAAGTCCTGTCCTTAACAACCCCATGGCAACCTACAGACTTGGGAATGTGTGGTTGGAAAGCTGCAAGTTGGAAAAGGACCTAGGGGTATTGATTGATAGTCAACTAAGTATGAGCCAGCAGTGTGCGCAGGCAGCCAAGAAGGCCAACGGCATCCTGGCTTGTATTAGAAACAGTGTGGCCAGCAGGAATAGGGAGGAGGTAATCTCCCTGTACTTGACACTGGTGAGGCCACACCTTGAATATTGTGTTCAGTTCTAGGTTCCTCACTATAAGAAGGACACAGAAGTGTTGCAACATGTCCAAAAAAAGAGCAATGAGGCTTGTGAAGAGCCTAGAGCATAAGTCCCATGAGGAGAGGCTGAGGGAGCTGGGGTTGTTGTGACATTCAGGATTTAAAATGCTCATCTTGCACAATCCAAAAGTTAAGTGACTCCCTCCTCAACTGGGGAATTTAGGGTAGGACATGCCAGGATTGGAGACAAAAGCAGAATATTCAGTGATAACTAGGCCTTGAGATTTTATGTAAATCACTGGAAAAGATAAAGAACGTTAGCCTCAAGCCACCTCCACTGCAATGAATCTTATCAATTAGCCAAACAAAAACTGTCTGCAGGACATAGCCCCCCTCCTATCTTGGATGAGTATGGGAAAGACAGAATTATTATCTCCCTAGTATAGGAAGGAAAGTGGGTGTGCAGTGAGAAAGAACTGTATAAAAATCTGGGACGCTATAGGTGTAGTGGAAGAAGTACTAGAAGCATTTCCCCACTGACGACATTACTGGACTGTGAGTGGTAGCTATTTCTCTCGCTTGTTGTCCTCAGTATCTCTGCTTTCTCCTTTCTTTTTGTTTTTCTTCTCTGTCCTATCCACTGTAGGGACTTCATAGTGTTACTCCAGTGAAGTTTGTTGTGCATGTGACATCTGACCTCTTTTGCATCTTAGTTTCACCTTTTGGGGTAACCTTTGAAGGTCTTTACAGGTCCTGCCAGACAACAAAGGGTGCAGCTGCTTATACCTTGAGAGGGGAGGCAGAATCTAGTGACACCTAACCTCCCACTTTGCTAAGGAGTGTTAGAAAGCAAAGGGGTTCTTCCTGATCTCTCATAAGACCACACACCAGCCTCGGTGCCTACTTGTGCAACCGATATTATTATCCTTGTTTTAGCCTGGCAAGATCATAAAAAATGACCATGTATCCGAATATCAGATTGTGACTTTAACTGGTATCACGGACAGGATCCAAGTGGTGAAAGTGTCACAAGTTTTTGTATGTTAAATGTTGCCTTGCTGCCTATAGGGGAAGAGCCTATGGGGGCCTTTAGTGGTTGACCTCTTGGGATACAACTGTAGCTTCCTCTTGCTCAGAGAGGAGGGGAGCTAGGGGCTGCCTAGTGGCTGGAAGGTTTTCAGCAGAATGGTCAGTCGGCATCTCTGCCTCTTGGAGACGTGTCTTAGGACAGTTGGAGACATTTACCTATTCACCTAGAAAGCAGATAGGTCTGGGAGGATAGTATTATTTCTTATCCAATATTTTATTTTTTTTTTTAAATTCTGATCCACTGATAAGAAGGTTGGCTTTATAATTATGAGTTAAGAAGTTAAACATGTGCATCAACTCAGGGAATCTTGTCAGTGGCTGTTTTAAAATAAAAGTCCTTACCCTCCCTGAGATGTTTAGCCCTAATATTTTGTGAGTTAAGTAGTAATGGAAAAGGAAATTCATATGGGAGAATCTTCCTCTACTGTTAATCCCAAGATATTGTTCAAGATATTGGAAACTTTTAATGCCCTTCTGTCAGTCTCAGGACAGGACTGAACAAAAGATAAGTGCTATAATTTACAGAGTGTGGCTGATTGTATCTCTGCATTACAAAAGGAGGCTAAGTGGTGATTCTGGAAGGACAAAGGCATAGCAAGTGTGGTACTAGGACTCTGTCTGGTGGACAACAGCAGCACGGAGCTGACTGCCAAACCCAGAAAGAGAAAGTTATCAAATCTTTGCAATCATTAGTGGAATCATTACAGTACCTTAAAAGAATGAATGCTGAGCTCTGGGAAAAATTAGTGAGTGAAAAGGCTTACTCAAATTATTTAAAGTGTTATTTGTGGGAGGACCCTGATGCTTGGTGTGAGCAAGGGGCAGAAGTAAAAGTATGGATGAATGAGCTGGAAGAAAAGGGTGACTGTATTAGGAGAGTGAGTCCCATTTATCCCCAAGAAAAGTTGCAGGTGAGTTGCCGACTCAGACTTTACAACCAGTGAAAGGTTATAAATCAGGTATGTTTATTCAGTACTGCTCACACATGCCAGGTGCAAGGGAGATAGCTCCTCCTAGCTTGCATACAGAGAAGGAAAATAGGTTATTTTTTATAAAGCAGAAACATACATACTCATTATATTAAAAAAAAATCATTATAATATTCATTACATTTCCAAGAAATCATAGTAATATTAAATGCCACTCATTCATCCCCCTGGCACATGCATATTGCTACCTGGTGGTCACCTTCAGGTGTCATGGGGATGAAGGCTGTAGGTCTTCTTCACAGTGAACTTTCGACCTTTTCCTCTGGAGATGTGCCAATTTGACCTTAACTAGTTTCATCTTGCTTTGGAGTTTAGGTTCCTCTTGGCTTTCTTGACCAACCAGTTAAAAACAGTTGAACTAATATTTCTCCTGAGCTGTTAACTAGGCTGCCTTACAGAACGTGCTTCAGGTGTGCAGGACTCAAAGAAACTATACAGAAATTTTAACTTTAAAAGAGCTATGAAGCCCCAACAACTCATAGGAAGCTGAAGCCCAATTAGATAAAATTCCACAATTATGTGCCCTGATTACAATTATTATGAGTATAATATATATATTATATATATATATATATAAATAGTTTAATAAATTCTTGTCTCCTATAAGCCCCGGGTCTCTCATTTTATAAAATTTAAGATAATATCTGTCCAAACTAGGACAATTTGTTACAATCTACCTTTTCATTTTCTAACACATCTGCTTTTCTTCCCCTTCCTGTTAGACACCTAGGTATCACTTGTTAAAACAGCGTTGTAGAGGAAAATAGCAGAGAAATGTAATAACAGTTGTGGAAATAAAAGCTATGAAATATTTGATAAATATCAGATATGGGACTTGGTAAACCATTCAGTCATAGCTGACTTTTCAGTGTGAGTTTATTGATAAATTACAGTTTCAACACTGTTCTGATTATCTGAGGCACAGCAATGCTATACTTTAAAAGTCTGTAGGCTTGAGAATATGGTCAGCAGAAAGCCAGCCTTTTCTGGAAATAAGCATAAAATAGAATTAGCCACTAAGTGTAATGCTGCCACAGATGTGTATCTGTCCCCAGATTAAATTTGTGATAATTGCTTTTAAAAATTTCAGGGATATCTATTCATTATAACTTAATACTCTGTCTTGGATAAGTGTTCTTTTCCTCAGTTATGGATTCATTTTGAACTGAGAATAATTATAATTTTTGTAAAAAAAATCAACTTATCCTCATGTGCTGATTCTTTCTTTTAAGAGTACTGGAAAATTATTCATTTATCAAGATGTTGACAGTGTTTTGTTATAATAAAATAAATCATGTACTTAAGTGATACAGTGTTCTATATCTCTTAATGTGTTGAAGTTAGAAATACACCTTAATTCAAGCAAATACAATTCTATTATTGTTTCAGACACTATTAATGAAATAACATTTTTTCAAATAATGATAATTAATAATTATCTTTCAAGAGAGGGCAATTTTTGGACAATGCTGACATCTGCTTTTCTTCTGCCATTTTCCAGATCTCCCCCTACCCCAACCATTTTATTATTGCAATGGCTTATAATCATCTCCTTCAGGGAATGTCTCTTTATTCCAATGTAGGAGACAGACCTTATGCAGTCATAAAATCAAGTTCGCCTGGAATTAAAGATTTTTAATTGTATTATTATGCATAAATGTCTGTCTCTAAACCAAAATAATCTGAGCGCATTGCTAGAAACACTGTAGCAAGATCTGTCATGCTGCACTCACTGCTGACATAGTGGATTTAATTTCTCTCCCAAACAAGAGTCTATATAACTTCTTTAATTTCTGAGTGCGCATTTTTCCCTTGGTGTGCCATACACAATCTTTGGAGTTTTAAGTGTATTAGTAAAAATGACATCTGATTCTATCCAGTCTTCTTGCCATCTGCTGTATTAAACTGTCTCTTTTAGAGCAATAGCAATCTATTTGTTTCTTATAGTACTAAATTTCCAGACATATTTTCTATTATACTGCTGACATTATGCTCAGAGCTACATTATATTGCCTTTCAACAATCTTTTGAAGATGAAGTATTCTCTGGCACAACACTGAGATAGCCCTAGTTCAGACACCCATAGAAAAAAATAAGGAAGGCAGTACTGCTTCAGATGCAATGTGTATGAGCCTGTCACTACAAGAAGTACATTGAAGTGCTGGAGCATGTCCAAAGAAGGGCATGAAAGCTGGTGAAGGGCCTTGAGCATGTCTTATGAGGAGCAGTTGAGAGACCTGGGGTTGTTTATTAACCTGGAGAAAAGGAGGCTCAGAAGAGATCTTATTTTTCTCTACAGCTACCTAAAATGAGGTTGAGAGATGGGTTTGATCTCTTCCACCAAGTAACAAGTGACAGGACAAGAGGAAAAGGCCTCAAGTTGTGCCAAGGGAAGTTTAGATTGGATATTATGAAGAATTTATTTATTGAACATGTGATCAGGCACCGGAACGTCTTGTCCAGGACGGTGGTGTAGTCACCATCCCTGGAATTTGTGTAGATACAGTTCTTAGGGATGTGGCTTAGTTGAGGACTTGTCAGTGTTAGGTTAATTATAGGAGTCTATTAATAATCTTAAAGTTATTTTCTAATCTAGGCAATTCTGTGTTATTCTGTGTCTCTGAAGGTCCTGCAGCACCAGGGACCACAAGGCCACCATGCTGTGAGTAGCTTTGAGCAAGAGGCAAGATGATAAGGAACACCTCCATGACTGTGTCACTAGGATTTTGCCAAAACAATGAGAATAGCACCAAAATATAAATTTTATTAAATCAACCTTATGACAAACTTCCTGGTGTTGATATTAAAACATAAGCTTCCTGGGTCAGTCTGCTAAATTCTGTCCATCTAGCTATCAGCTGGCCTGCTAGTTCTTCCCTGGGACAAGTAGCTGCCAATCTTTCACACCTAGGAGTCAGCTTCTCTTCCAATAGCCGTACTGGGCCCCCCTACTTTCACAACAGACAGTGTTTATGACAACTTCTCCTCAGGTGCTTGTGGTGTTTTTTTCATAAAAGGGAGATCTCCTATGTAAGGGAGATTTCCCTGAATCATCTGGACCACAGGTGCAGTGCACTAGTGATGCAGAGTCTGTCTCATTTAATACTCCTGGAGAAAAGGGCAGCTACAGGTTTTCAGAAATATTTGAAGAGGTTAAAGGCAACAGCTTGAATCTACTTCCTACACAGAGAAGAAAGGGGAAGAAGCAGGGTAGTTCGCATTAAAAGATCAGTACCATGCTTCCTCAACTGAATCCAACAAAAACATCATGATTGTGTGATCATGTCACCACTAACAGATCCTTTCCTCCAGGTAGGTGCCATCTGGCCCAGTTTATGAGGACATGCTATTTTTTGCTGTTTGGTACTTTTCCCAGAGAATCAACTGATGCTTAGTGATGGGACTGGAGGAACCCTGCCACAAACACTTGTTCTCTAGCAGGACTGCACAACTAAAGGGAAAATGCCTTTGCCTACTCAAATCTTCCTGAAAGATGGAACATAGCAGAACTTCAGCTATGCAACAGAGGGTATCTTCTGAAGGAGAATTATATTGAGTAATGCTGTATTTAGAAGCCTGCCTTGCAGGAGGTCAATTCTCCAGGAGTATAAGCAGATGGATGAAGGCAATGTGAAAAAAGGTAAGCTCACTCCTCTTGCTGCTGTTGTTAGAGGCACGAGAGAGTTAAGGGATGTCTCACATCTGGCTTCAGTGACCAGATGCACAGTTATCCCAGGGTAACTGGGAAGCCTGGGCAGACACTATGCATTATGAAGCGCTTTCCACAGCAGCCTGTTGGGTAGCATGAGAGATGGTGTCATTTGCTCAAGATGATGAGTGCATATACACTAAGGGCATATCCTAAAAATAGGGGTAGGTTGTTTAGTTTCCTCCTTTTTTTTTTTTTTTATTTATATTGTAGGGAGAAATAATCTGTTTATATCCTTTTGAAGATTGTGCAGGTCCTTAAACTAAATAACACTTCAGAATTTACAGCTTAGCCATTGGAATGAAGTGCAGTTCAATTGCAGCAACACTATCAGCATTAAACTTCTTATGTGGGAATTATGTATGATACTTTTACATTTAAAGTACTTTAAACCTCATGCCCTTCCTTTATTTATGCCTAAGTCATATGTAAACATGTAAATCTTTATAGATCTGCAGCAGCAGAATGAGCATTGCATTCAAAGATGTTTTTCAGCTTATTTCTGTAGTTGAGTTTTTGATATTGCTGTTATTCCTACAGAAAGCTATACTGTAATGTGCTAATGATTTTTTTAAAACATATTTTGAGCATAAATTTGTAGTTCTCCTGAGGTCCTTCCAACCTCACTTATCCTTTAATCTGATGTGTTGCTTCTGATGAACAATTTTTCAGCTGATAACATATGCTTCAAATTTTTCATAATGTCTAGAAAACATGTAGATAGCTTAAAAAAAATTCCTTATTTTCTAATAAACAAAACCATGTTTAGTAAAACATTCCACATATTTCAGTTTTTCTAGAGAACCTATTTTTTCAAGCTTTGTTTTTTCACCAAATTTCATTAAAAAAAAAATAGATTTTGGCTGGTTTTATATTTGATTGATAAAGAAGGCTAGATATGATTGTACATTCAGTATTTTGTTGTGAGAAGTAATTATATTAATGAGCTTCAGCCTATAAGTCTGTGTTTAGACATTTTGCTAGTCTAATATAGCAGGATCTACACTTAAAATGTAGTTAGCATCAAATGCTTCATATAGGTGTCAGAAGAAAAACATACTTGCTGTTTTTCTTCAAGCATCTAGAAGTCAGGCTTTTACTTTATTCAGGTTATACTAGATTACACACTACTGCATCTGAATGTCGTCTCAGAATGCTCAGTATGTCTTTATTCTCAAATTAACTTTTTTTCTTCTTGTATTTTGTAGCATCTGGAAATGTTTTGCTGAACTGTTCCTAGAGCTGAAGTGAAATATTCCATAGTTCTTTGTGACAGTTTAAAGTCTTTGAGTTATCTTTAACTAATGTCTTGAAACATTTAATATCATGACTGTTAAAATAAAAAAAAAGGTCTTGAAGTTTAAGTAGTTTTTCAACAAAATATTTTTAATAGCTAGCCTGAATGAATGGTAAAAATTATCTCAGAAGAAACTGTTCAGTCAATCATACTCAGGCTGACTTAAACAAGAAATATGAAGAATATTATTTAAATCATAGAGTATATTCCATTGAATGGAATCTCTACAGGTCATCTGGTCCAGAGAAAATAAACTTTTCGCTAAAGAAAGTTCACACTGACATTTATTATTGAATTTTTTATTTTTTTTTTAAGGTGCAGAAAAACTTTAACTGAATAGCATTGTGGAAGCAAATTACTTCTTAAAGCTTGTGCAAAGATTGACAGCTAATTTTCAAAGATAATGGCATCATGCCTAACCTGCATGGTTTAAATTACTGCTGTTTAGCACATTCAAGCATCTGTAGATTCTTTCTTTTTTTTTTTTTGTTTTTTACTTTGTTGCTCACTTTAGAAGCTCTACATTTTCATACATTCCAGTTCTCCATATATGTATTTTTCTTCCATAGGAAATAACATTGAACGACATTGAATTATA
>VYZU01014172.1:85658-142026 GCA_013401355.1 Ceyx cyanopectus | reverse complement strand
CATTCTGTGATTCTGTGAATCAGGTAGAGCCACTCTACAATCCAAAAGACTCTTCATCCCTGACATAATTTACAAGCTAAGCTCCCTTAGCGTATAAGCTTTCAGCAAGAGGGTTTGTGTCTAGCTAGGAGTAAGGTGAAACAGTAATAAAGATAAGGATAAATAAATGCAAATCTGTTTTGGTGGGACTGGCATTCCATGCTGCTACTTCTTTGTGTAGTAGTCGTTTACCACAAATTCATGTGTAGAGTTGGTAGCCCAAGTCCTAACTCCACCCTTCTCTTGGCTTGCCTTTTATGGGAGGGAATTACTGGTTTTCAGTCCCTAGAAGGGACTCAAAAAGGTTTTCCATTGATGAGAAAACATGGCCCATGCTCATTACACACACAAATTTTAAAAGTATTTTCTTTCTGACTTTGGATGTGGCACAGAGATAAATCTCCAATACATGGATTGACTTGATAATGTAGCATCAAGTAAACTAAAATGCATTGTCTGCATGCTTTTACAGATTTTTAGAGCCTTCACCTTGTGCTCTAGTGCTTTCCATGCTTGCTAGTTTAGTCATCTGCTATTATCACCTGCAGATAGTATTGTTAGCATGTTCTGTATTGGTGGCAGAGAGTGAAATATTTTATGACAGCTTCCACAAAAAACAAGGTTCAAATACAGAAAAGGTTACAGGGAAGGTCACATAATTTTCCTTCTTACCATCATGTCTCCACTCTAAAAGTGTCTGGTATCTAATCATCTGGACATTACAAAGGATTCACTGGAGGATGTAAGGGACTTCATCCTTCACTAGGAAGTGCCTCCTGTTGTGGTGATGTGGGAATGTACAGATCTCAGCTTCCACTCTAAATCTAAAAACAGTTGCTAAATATTGCTTGAGAGGGGGCTTCTTTTCGAAGGCTGTATTTGTGACACTGTCTGATTAAAAGTGTCACTCCCACAAAAACAAAGAAGTAGAAGTCATCGACAAACAAACTAAAGCAAGAGTCAGGGAAGAGTTTTATGGGGTGGAAAATAGAGAATAGGGTCTATGAACAGAGGTGGTAGCTGGGCACAAATAGGGCTCCTGGCTATGCTAGGAAGTGTTTGCCAGAGCACAAGGACCCAGAGCAAAGGCTGTGTGTAGTGTGGGTCAATATTTCCGTGGCAGGGGGAATTTGTGTGGGTGGCCTAAGCACCCAGATGAACAGGTTGCAGCCATCTGCCACGGGCTGCTGGGCTGGGCTGTGTGGGGGACCGTAAGAACATCACTCCTTCATGAGATCTGTTTACCAGACTGTGCTATGGCACCTGTAGCATAAATTACTTTGCCAGAGCTTTTTCTCAGAGTGGTAACACATTGCAGTTACCTCAAAGATCAGTCTCTGCTTGCATCCATCTAGCATGAGCTGCTTACCCACAGTCCCACACACCAGCAGACACCCACACCCATTACACAGCCTTTCACCCCACCACGCACAATCCACCACTGTGCATTTCTATTCTCCCACCACAGTCCTCCACTCACACATCATCCTCCACCCCTCAGCAAGCAGCCTTAATACTTCACCGTGACTTCATCATGACTTGGTCTAGGTGATCTAGGTGATCCTGCTCTGGCAGGGGAGTTGGACTAGATGATCTTCTGGGTCCCTTCCAACCCCTGACAGTCTGTGATTCTGTGTGATTCTGTGATCAGCCATCACTGAAATAGTGTGGCTATGCTAGTATGAAACAAAAGCCTTTTTCACACTTCTTTAAGGACACAGCTTTTCCATTAAAAGTAAAGCTAGTCCCACACATCCTCTGTTGACTGTCTTCTACTCATTATCCCTGCTCCAGTCTTCACCTGAAGAAATACTCAGTGGTTCTGATCATTTGCAAATGCTTTTATAACACTTCCAGTCCTCTTTTGATAGACCCCAAAATAGCCATTGATGATTGTGGAGGACAGAAATCTGGGAGTTTTGAGGCAATAGTCCCAATTGCTGGCATTACCCACTGATGACATTTTTTAGTATGTGAGTGGTGGGGTGTTAGATAGAACACCGAGACTCCTACTCAGTGATAAAAAGACATTTGGAATCACTGGCCATGATTTAAAGAAAAACTTCATAAAAACGCTTTATATGTAAATATGAGTTTGATTCAAATCTTTAAGAAAATGGAAATGTCTGATTTAGATTTACATAGCAGTATAAATAGAATAAAATTTCTTTACACTTGTTACATGACTGATGTGTTAATTACGCACTTAAATTCTGAATGTACTAAGGAGTATTATTCTGCAGTGTGTGCTGAGATACTCTGGAAAATGTTGAGTGGCACTTTTAACAGCAACATAAATTTCTTTACACTTTGAAAAGATAGGAATCATAGAATCTCAGGTTTGAAGGTACCTGAAGGATCATATAGTCAAACCTTTTAAAGTTTAAATTAGATGGCCCAGCACCCTGACAAGCTGAGTCTGAATACTTTCCAGTGTAGGGGAATCCACCACTTCCCTTGGGAGATTATTCCAATGTCTAATTGTTCTCATGGGAAATTTTTTCTTCTAGAGTCCAGTTGGAATCTCCACAGGAGTAACTTGTACACATCACCCCTGGTGATTTCATGTGACTCCTTGTGAGTCTCCATCTTCCTGGTAGCCACCTTTTATGTACTGGTACAAGGTGATAAGGTTTCCCCTAAACCTTCTTAAGGCTGAACAAACCCAGTCTTCTCAGCCTTTCTTCATGTGGCAGGTGTCCTAGTCTTCTGATCATTCTCGTGGTCCTTCTCTGGACCCTCTCCATCCTGTCCGCATCTTTTTTGTATAGTGGGAACCAAAACTGAGCACAGTATTCAGGATTTCTAGGAAAGTGAATTTTCACTTGTTACTGCCTGTATGAACTAGTTATAGTTTGAAGAACAGTTATTGGCTCACAGGGAATTGCAGCAACCACTGGATTAATTTTTCATCACATGATACCAGTACAGAATGTGCTTTTGCAAATGCATAGAACCTCATATTTGTGATTTCTTTATATTCAAACTTAGATTACTCTTGTAAATACTGTTGATTTATCATCTGTCCTAAACAAGGTGTCACCTGTGTTGAGGCAGACTGGCAGCACTGTGTACCAGTCTGAAATTCCCTACTAAGCTCATGTTAGGGTTGAACATGCAGCATTTTGAATCTTACCTCTGCAGGATATGCAAAACAGAAGACTCACATCTCACCGTGTAAGGTAGATTTATACATGCTTTCTTAATATAGCCCTTTTTCAAGTACCAAGGTGCTATCAGCTGCCATGGGACAGTTCATGAGAAAAAAGCTTTCACAGAGAGAAAATAAAAAAGCAGTTCCATATACTTTGTCCACAGCAACTGCTGTAATGTGAAAAGGCTGTAGCAAGTTAAACCATTTTAGTTGAGTAATGCTGTCCCAGTACAGTAGTGATTGTATTTAAAAGTATCTTAAATTAATCTTTAGGTTGAACTGTTGTGTGAACTGTGTGTCTGAGACTATATTCTGTAAATTCTGTGTCAGCCTGCATGTTCCATGTGTGTCTTTGGCTCAAAAATCCAATTTGGGAAGTAGCAGCAAAGTTGTGAAGTCGTGAGAGTGGAGAAATGGAAAGGGAGTGAGAGAAAAGCAACTGTGGGATTAATGAAGGAGAAGTAGCAAGGAGGTGAAGAGTCAGTGGCCTGGCTGTGTGATCATGGCAGCAGAGTGGGAAGGGGAGCAGGTGGTGGGAACCACTGTACTAATATATAAAACTTATTGAGACATTTATTTTAATATATGGTTATTATTCCATTATTGGATGTCTTGATCAGAAGTGTTTGGTGGTGGCCACCAGGACATGAGACTATCAGATGTATTGATCTAGGAACAGCAGTTCGTGAGTTCATGTAAGTTGACCAGAAGAAATGCTCTTACTTGTTATTGCTTCCTGGTGAAAGCAGAAAGGTCCTGAAAATAGACAGTGCAGAATATGACAAAGGCCTCAGAAATACAGAGTACTGGGAAAGATGCACAGCTACTTCTTTAAGACCTATATAAATAATCATTACACAACACACTACAGTGATTTTAACAATATTTCTGATAGATTGTTAAACTTACCCATCAGATCTTGAAAGAAAATTTAGCAGAAGAAATGGGTGGGACAGTGGAAAATTACTGCAAAAAAAACAGTGGCTCCTATATTTTAAGTTTGTTGAATAGACCTTTCAGAAGAAGCAGAAATGCCATTAAAATTCAACAGGTGTGGCATTTCCCCGTTTAACTGAAATAAGAAGAATTGTACCAAATTTCCTTCCCCAAAATTATTCCAGAAATGAAATGTGATCTGTCAGATAGCTAATAAATGGGTTTCTGTTCTTAGAATCTTGACATTTGCTGTACAACAGAAACGAGTAACTTGAACATCTTGGTAACTGAAGTGCTGTGCTATTTTCTCTTGGAAGTGTTAGACTGCAACTTGACTATTGGACCAATACAGATTCTGAGTTTCTAATGGGAACTGTGAAAAGTGAAGTCTTTTACAGCCATCTTCCAAGTCAATGTCCTGTGATTCTGATTCTCCCATCAGGAGGGATGTCTGCCAGGGTCTGGCACCAGTGGGCCAGAGTAGCAGAGTTTCGGGAGCAGGAGCAAGTCACAGTTGGCAGCATGTAGCTGCCTACCAGTGCAGGAGGGATGCTGAGGGCAGCTCAGCAGACTCCCATAGGCCCAAAGTACATCTGTAGTGAACCAAGAGTTCACCATTGCTTGTCCCTGATGCCCGTTCTGTGATGCAAACTGACATTCCCTTTGCCACGTCAGACACTGCAGCAGTTCAGCAGCTGTGATAGTTTCAGGAATAATACCTTGTTCCCAATACTTCGAAAACTTAAAGACAGTTCCACACTGTAGTGAACTTCTTTCTCAGCTAGGATGTCACATCTCTTCTTGAGATCCTGAGATAAACCACTTTAGGAAAATGTTTCCGATATGAAAAAGCTCTGCATGTTGTAGTCTGGGATAAGGATGGCAGAGGTAAGTACAGCTGATTCTGATGCTGCTTTTGAAAACCACACACAGTCAAACTACAGCCTGTGCAACTGTGGTACCCTTATCTACGAGCTAACAATGTCTGGTGGGCTGACAACTATCAGAGAGGACTATTGCTTTTTAGTCCTCTCTATTTTTACATGCTGCCAGCTTAGTAACGTTCACAGTGATGAGAGGCTATACACTGGCAGCAGGCTTTTTCTCTATACAATACTATATTTCCAAAGTTGTTGGTTTTTTCCATAATTTAATTATTTTCCTACTTACCTAATTTACATATACACATTTTAAGTTTAAATATCAAACACTGCTGGTCATATTTATTCATTTGACAACTAGCTCATAGTTAACAGCAGGTGTCCCCTGCAGTGGTGTGCTATATATAGCCCATTTTGTTATAGAACCCAGTGGAAAGATTTGGAAGCCTTTGCCCAAAGTCAGAGATGTGAAGAAGGGCTCAGGGGTTTTAGTAGCAATTTTATTTCATACGTACTGCAGCCCGATAAGCAGAGGAATAATAATTAACAAAAATCAAGCTGAAGGCTGAGTTTGAAAGCATATCAGTGGAAAGCTGTGAATTAATAGTCAGTTCAGTCATAAAGAGTCTTCTAGGCCTGATCTTGGTGACAAAACTGCCACCCTTGTCAGCTGCCAGAAGTGATTTCAAGATGCTGGACTCTGAAGTTCCCTCTTCCAGAACTGGAAGTCTGACAGGTACCAGGGCATGTTTGGCTCAAGTTACATAAGGTAAGATCAATAAAAAAATTGATTTTACACTCTGATACCAAGCCTATCAGAAACAGAAGATCAAAAAGAACAAATGTAAAATAGCCCTCTTTCAAACTTGATTGCACAGAAGAATAGAAAAGATGTGTTACCTTCACATACATACAGTTATGGTTTTGAAGTTATGTAGCTGTGCAGAAATGCAGAATTAATTTTGACATTAAGAACCTGTCTTGGAAACAAAATTAAACCATTAAAATCCACATAAAACATGACTAATGATGTCAATAAAATGTCGTCAGTGAAAATTCCTTACATTCTGTTCGTTGAATTTATAACTTAGAAAACTGACCATAAAAATCCTGCATGAAATTAAGGATACTGACTGTTTGGAAGTGAATTTATGTTTGTCAGGCTCTAAATTTTCACTGACCCTTATGACTTAATTAGGATACTTGAGGAGCCAGTTGCAAGGCAAGTGTGATCTGTTTTACTGAGCTCAGGTTTCTTGCTCTGCCTATGCTTCCAAGAACTTCAGCAGGTAAAATTAGCAAGTAAACACGTTACTGGGAAATTATATTCTCTGGAGCTTTGTTGTCAACAGTTAAAGCTTGAACGCAGCATTTTTGTATATGGCCAAAACCAGGAGTGGTGTTAACAGCATATGCAAAGAATGGGGGAAAATTATCAGCTCAGAACGTCATCTGAGGAGGACGACCAGACAGAGACCCCAACTGGCTCTCCTTGGTCTTGGGTAAGAGATTATGCCCTAAGTTGCATAAATATAAATTTAAGTCTTTAGAAAAAAAGTAACAAGTTGTGCTGTGTGAACGTAGAAGAACTGAGTGTCATCAGTTATTTTTCTCTCCTGTTGAAATTTGTGTTTCTTCAATGACTAGATTGTTCTACCTATGGATATTTGAGAAAAAAAAATCTAGGGAAAACTTTATTTTACTTGTGTTGTGTAGCTCAGATGCTACAGGAAAACCTGACTGATTCTGTACTGTTTGCTGTCTCACTGTCTGTTTAAAGCAGCATTGTTGAAAGACAGCTTTTTGCTATAATGGAGGGAAAATTATGTAAACAATAGACAAAATGTTTGCTCTGAAGGTCTGCATTAAAAAAAAAAAAGCCAGTATGACCCCTATTTCAAATGCAAAAATATCTTGTAAATGTTTTTTAGTAAGATAGAAACTGACTTAATGTAAGACAATCTGTGCTGATGGTCCATTAACCATGGTTGATGGTCCTGTGTTTTAAGATTTTGGCTTGATGCTGCTAGATAGGATGTGTGTCACTATGGTTTTCTGATGGAGCAACAGAGGATGCATTCACTCGGAAATGGCTTTGAGTGGAAATATGAACAACTGTATTGAATTTTCTGGGAATTCTCTAAGTTTGAGGAAAAGAGAGGATGCAATCAAGGCTTTCAAATACTTAAAACACTGAAGTGACTGAAAATCAATTTTTTTTGCCCTGAAACTAGTATTTATGGTTTCATTTAACAACCTTAAATTGCCATATATTTTTAGAGACACGCATATCTATGATTTTTTTTTTCTGGAAATATCAAGGTTTGAAATAGTTTCTAATTGTTTGTGGTGAGGTGCAAATCTGTATGTAAGCATGGGACTGCTATTTCCTGCAGATTTTCAAGGAGTTACCAGAGACAATTGCTTTTTGAAAGTAAAAGGCATAGAATAAATTTGTTTAGCTGATGATAGGCATGTGGATTTAAAATAGTCTCATTTTGGAGGATGAAAAGGATTAGCAGTTGTTCTCACTATTGGAACATGGGTTTCCTGGTGAGGAAATGTATTTGTGTGTTGGGAAGTGTGTATTTTCGATGAGTAGGAAGATAATTTATAGATGTTGATTTCTTAACTATTTAGTATGTGGAAGAATATTTGTAAGTGGAAAGTTTCTCTTTCTACTGAAAATTCCCCAATGGCCAAGCAGAATAAAGTCTGGGTGCAGCAAGATAGGTACTGAATAGTTAGCAGATGGTTGGAGGGGTAGGGAACATCTAAACTACATTCAGTGCAAACCAAACCAGACCTTAAGTATAAAAGTATAAAATAAGAAAGGGATTATAGTTTTGTTCTTTAAACTTCAAACATCAGTGGATTTTTGCATATCAATTTTTATTAAAAATTTAAGATGTTCTACACAACGTTTTGACTATTGCATTTGTACTTTTGACTACTTTAGCTTGAGTTTCCTTCACATATAAGTCTCTTGAACAGCCAAAGGAAATAATGGATCCCACTGCTCTGTGGAGCAATCTATTCTGACATAAATGTATAAGTTTCATTACAAGTTAAATAAACAGTGTTATTGGTCATACAAAGCATATTGGATTTCTGATGGAAATAGGCGTGCTAAAGATAATTTGAAACTGTTGCTATTGGCCTTTAGAAGTTGCTGACTATGGACTTCTGTAAGGACTTCAGAAAAGAAGGACCATTTGTCTTCACATATTTACTGAAGTGCTTCTGAATGTTGGTATATCATAAAGTACAGAGAAAATTATGGTTCTTAGAAAGGATGACAGAATACATCTATCTGAGAACATTAAAAGCTCATAACAGAGAGCTCTTCAATAAAAAGACTCCCCAGGTATGCAAATATAAACATACAAATACTAGGCTTTGGAAAGTAACGTCATTACAAAAATAGCTTCTTTCAGAAGGAAAAAATATGTTTTTGTAGGCATCTAGACCTCAAAACCCTTCTTCTGATGTACCATGACATTGCAAGAGGACCATAAAATGTGATTACATATGCATATTTTGTTTCCCTACGGATGTGAATGAGATTGTACACTTCTGTCCTTCTCAAATGAGGAATAAAGGAAAAACAACAAATAAGTTATGCACCACTGAGAGAAGCTGATACAACACGGTGGGGATGGTGGTACTAGAATTTAAACACAAACTCTCTTAGACTTGAAACAGAAAGATACTAAATAATACAGCATTGTTGTATCTATACAAATTAAGCAGAAAAAAAAATCTTAAAACCTAAATAATCAGTTCAGCTTCTTTTCCACTTTGACAGTGAAGCTTCAATAGAAAATGTGAATAACCTGTGCTGATGGAAATGGGAGCATTCAGAAGGGAGCACTCTACTGGAGCAGTGTGACCTGAAGCCCAGGTGGCAGGGACATGGAGAAAAGTCCTTTATTCCACTGATTATTTTGTTTGGATTTCAACTTTTCCATTTTTTCACCAGTTCAGTCAGGGCATATTTATTTTGTCTCTAAGAACATGCTTGAAATCCCATTGCTTCAGGACAGGCAGCTGTCTTACAAGTGAAGGATGGTGGAGGGGTTGCTTCAGGGAAGATGGAAGAGTCCCAGGGTTGCTGTGCAGCTTTTCTACACAAGTATTACCCATAATGGCCACTGCTGGGCCATTTCTAGGTAATGTTTCTACTCCTCCAGTCTGGGCCAAAAGGCAATCATATTCAGCAAGGCAACAAGAGTATCTTGGATGGAGAGATGATGCCTGTTCTGACATCCCCCCTGCATCCCTGGACATTGCTGTCCTCCTATCATGTCCTCCCAGAAGTCCCAGTGGCTGAGCCATAGGGGGATTTTCTAAATTACACTTTGTGGTGGGCATTGAAAGCCAGGAACATATTTACAAAAAAAACCCCAAAACAAAACAAACACCACAACCACACTGGAGAAAAGAAAATATTATTAAAACACCCCCTTGTTCTCCATATGGTGTCCTTCAATTTGACTCCATAAAGATCTTTTTTTACCTGGTAACTAATGAAATTGTGTGGCCTGTGTAGCTTAGCTAACAGATGCTGTCACTGTCGTTCACAATTAATTACAGAATTATCTAGGAGGGACATTGAAAGTACTCACCTAGTCTCATTATCACCAAATTTTAGAGTAGGACTGGGCATGTCTAAAGTGTAGCAAACACAAAAAGATTGTCACAAATTTCTGAACAGATTACCAACTTCCTATACAGCCTGAGGCAAAATTCAAGCTTTATTTTCCAGTATTTCCACCTACTGTAGGCAGCTCTGCTCTGAGATCCCAGTTTGAGACCTTTATGTTCAGAGGAATTTCTACAAATTTCACCTGAACTGCAAGGGCTGAACATCTGTGAAAATCCTCCCTGAGCTGCTTCTGCTGGGTACCCAAAGAGAATGGGCACCTTAAAAATCGTAACCTTCACTTCCATCCTTCCCTCAACTGTTTTAGGTTAATTTAACTTGAAGCTTTTATTGTATTTTGCGATCCTCTGGGAGAAGCCTTCTGGAAATACAGTCTTGCTGCAATTGAATTGCCATCTGTTGCCAGTACTACAGCTGCAGTTGATGCTGCCATGGAAGAAGACACTGTTTAGCTTCTCAAGGGCAAGTTTCTTTCAATCTCTGCCCAGTCCCAGGCCAAGCCATTGATGAAACAATCCAGGGCTGCAGACATCCTTGGATTTACCAGATCTAGCGGGGTTAACAATTTAATTATCATCATTTTCTTTGGAAAGGTAAAAACATCTGTGTGTCTCTCATTGTGAGAGTCTTACTACAAGAAAACTGTTTACCTTGTGTAAATCAGAAAGAGTGGGTAGGGACCAGAGGCTGCTCTCAACCTATGATGCTCTGCCAAGTCAGACCAGCTGGAAATCACATCCCATTTAGCTGGTGACTGCCATCACCTCAAGTCTCCTGCATTTTCCAGCAAGCACGCACCCAGATATGCTGACAGCAGGACTGTTGCCAGCTGTCCATGCAGATCCAGATGGGAATGGTCTTGGTTCTGATGTATCCTGTCCTCCACAGTGAAGAATCTCCCACACAGGGCCTAATTCCATCCCCAGCCCCCTCCCTCAGGCTTTCTAACCTGCAGATGACCTCTACCACTTCAAGGCACAAGGATTCAACTGTGTCACTACACACAGGGTCCACAGGGTGGGCTCTGGTTCTGTTTTATTTTGGTCGGCAGCCTTTTTGCAGCCATCTGTTGAACAAACCTCAGGCTTTTAAGAGGCAGGAGCTTCTTTCCCCCAGTGGCGTTATCCTGCAGGTTAGCAGCCGTACCCAGGGGAGCAGGTGCTGCCTGGTCACAGCACCATTTAGGAGAGCTGACACTTCAGCAACTGGAGGACATATTTTTCAAAGGGTAAATAAGTCTCAAAGGTATTGATTGCAGACCTGCTTTCCTTCACCATAAAGCACATGTGCTGTTTTCCCACCTACTGAAAAATAAGCAGTAAACTGAACCTGACCTCTTTCACTATTGTTCATCCTGCAGCTCCCAAAGGACCTCTCTGAGGACCTGACTGGAGAATGACCTCTTTTGCATTTTATTTACAGTAGATTGCTGGAGGTCAGCAATCCTTCTGTATTTGGAGATCACATCTCAGAGAGCCTGCCCTGTCTTAATATAGGTTTGAAAGTTCATCTCGGTCCATGGGGACGAAAGGCTGTGAGGGCAAAAAGTGATAGGCAAATAGTATCAAGGGTGTCAGCTGCTTCGCCTGCCACTTCCTTTCACCTACGCTGCCTTTGCATGATAACCTTTCTCTGCGTGATGACTAATGCTTTAATAACACGTACTTATCTTATACTGATGCAAATGCAAATGGAGTGTTAACCTCTCTGTTTCCAGCTCTCTGACTCCTTGATGTCTATGAGAGAGGTATGTCACCTGGAGCAGGAATTTGCACAATGTCAAGGTCAGTCTAGGTGTGAGATCCAGCAGTCCTGACTAAGCAGCTAAGCAAAACCTACACTATGGTCTGGGCTGCAAGTTCAACATACAACTAGAAGTGGTAGTACAGACAACATACAACTAGAAGTTGTATATAAAAATCCCAAGTCTAAACAAATAGAGAGCACAGAAATCTCCAAGAACTAGGACTGCTTTAAAATCGGAAGTTTTTGAAAGCACTAATTGATGTAATTGATAACTGGACTTGATGATCTAAAAAGTATCTTCCAATGAAGAAGAGTCTGTGATTCTATATTTGTTTCCTACTACTCACTTTAAGACATCTGCATTCAAATATTTATAAAAATCTTACCATTCATGGCAAAGGTTAAAATTTAAAGTCCCCTGTCTCTGGGAGATAAAAAAAGCTTCCTGAAACACACCATAAGTTTGATACTTACAATCCAGGATCCCATAAAGGTTCTACTCCAAATCAACAAGCCGATAAGAGCTGTGCTGTCATCAGCTGAGCATTTTCACTTAGGGAGCTATGAGGCCACAGATGTCAGAATGTGGTGTGAATGAAAAGGGACAATGGTATTGACATCCCAACAACATGTGTCCTCTGATTTTATCAGGCACAAGCTGAGGAGATCATGGGAGAAGAGTACTCATGGCAAAATGGTTCAGGAAATAACAAAATCATAGAATAAAAGAGAGTTAGGGGTTGGAAGGGACCTAGAAGATCATCTAGTCCAACCCCCCTGCCTGAGCAGGATCACCTAGACCAACTCACCCAGGAACAGATCCAGGAGGGTCTTAAGTGTCTCCAGAGATGGAGACTCCACAACCCCCCTGGGCAGCCTGTTCCAGAGCTCTGGCACCCTCANCATCTAGTCTAAAAAAAAAAAAATCTATCTTATTCAGACTCATTCTCCATCTGAAGTCAATTGTATCAGTCAGTCATCTAAGGAAGAGCCCTCAGAGGAGTAAGATTTTGCAGGACTAGCCTAGAAATTAATCCAATACACAGAGTATTGCTACATTTATTTGCTCCTTCTTTACTTCTTCATATCAAAAGCCAGAAACTTGGAGCTTTTGAGATAAGGAGTAGATATCTGATCCACAGATCAGGTCAATATTTTTAGAATTTTCTTCTTCGTGCTTTTTTTTTCATTCTAACCCAATCCTGTAGTTGCTGCCTCAGGTCATTGATTAATTAATGTTACTTTCTTTCAGGCCAAAATAGCCAAACTGAAAACCTCTCTAATATGGAACAAAATATAGTGAGAATAGCAGTTTCACAAACATAGTTTGCTAGAATGCCCTGAATCCCTTCTAGGCTACAAAATATGAAATAAATATTTTTCAGTGCATTTTCATTAATAAGTTGCAAACCCCAGTTTGCTCCTTTCTGCTTTTGCAGAATTTGTCTTGCTTCAAAAAGGCCTTTAAAGTGGAAGATTTGTAAATCAAAAGTGACCTCCAGTGGTGGCTGATGCCTGGTGTTATCTTCCTCTTGTTAGAAAGGAGGCAATGTGGTAAATAACATCCTGTAGTGAGCACAGTCAATTAAATTGGCTGTATCCTTTAAAAAAAAAGAGGTAATTTAATCTGTTTGCATTCCTACATCTAGATATTTTGTATACATGCTAACAAGTCTGAAAGTTTTAAATTTATTTACATTTATATCAGTGTTTTACATAGCNACTGACCCTTGGGGGACTCCACTAGTCACAGGCCTCCAACCAGACTCTGCTCCACTGACCACTACTCTCTGGGCTCTGTCCTTCAGACAGTTCCCAATCCACCTCAGTGCACCATGACTCAATCCACACTTCTTCAGCTTGGCTGTGAGGATCCCATGGGAGAAAGTTTTGTTTGAAATTATATATATGGAGCGGTGGTAAGGAAATGGAAACAAACGGCCTTATGAATCTCACTGCCTTTACAGCTAGAATAATTAAGAGATTGCAAATGGAGCTGCATGTGTCAAGGGCTAGAGACAGTTATGGAAGTGAGAGTGGGAGCAGAAACCAAATCTGTGCTTGCCTGTGGAGTAAAAGAGCAGTGAAAAGGGCATGTTTAATTGCAAAGCCTCGTATATGCCCACCCTGACAGGGCAGCTCAAGCCCCTGAGGTCCCCATTTAAAAGCACCATGGAAAGGAAGTGCAGTTCAATACATCAGGAAGGAGAGTCACCCCAAGACTGTCCTCAAAATTAATTTTATCTCCTTTAGTACCAGTAGCCACTCTTACAGCATCTATTTTAATGTGAAATTACAGTATAATGTCATATATATGAATGTAGAGACAAAAACAAGTTCTTGAAGCTGTTTCCTCTGTAGCCTGTCATCTGTAATGTTCCAGCTGAAGCTGGTGTCTTCTGCTGCACCTTCAAAACCACCATTCTTGAGCTCTCTATATGCCTGTGCCTCTGCCCATTGCTGTATTGAGATGGTTTCCCCTCAAAGCTGAAAGACAACAAATGAGTGTCTCTGGACAGCTCTGCAAAGTGTGTTTGCATTGTGTCCTGTGGGGGCCTGAAATTCTCCTCATAGGCAGGAATTTGATGTGCTTATGTGTGAGTTCTGTTTAGGTTTCAACAACTGAAATTCTGTGGCACTGCCATGGCACTCAGGGACTGGAGTCAATAACCTGTGTCTCAGTAGTATCATTTAGGAGTTATAGCTCTTTAAATCTGCAACAAGTAGCTATGATTTATATATATATATTTAATATAAGCTCATAATCAAAACTGCAGACCACAGTACAAAAGAACAATCATTTACTCAACCACAAGAGGCAAAATATTATAGGCACTGTTACCAGGCAATGGAAACATGCCCATTTACAATAAATTCTCCATCCTTCCATCAGGAAGGCCAAGAAGAAAATACTTGATTGAGCAATTTATGTGGCTTTTATAGTGTCTTGTCTTCTCTTTATTTTTTCTCTTCTGTCTTCTGAATTTCACAAAAGTCTTAGTCTGATCCTAGATTAATGCTGTTTCTGTGACATTGCTGCTGAAATGCACTGCTATAATGGCTGAGCAAATTGCCCTTTGCCCAGAAGAGATGGGAACACAAGGGGGCAAGACATTGCACAGCTGTTCCCAGGCAGGCCAGGAAGCAGTCCTTTCAGGAGGGCATAAGCGAGAGAAAAAACCAAACCAATCTATGAGAGGCTGAACATTCACATCTAGTCTAAAAAAAAAAAAATCTATCTTATTCAGACTCATTCTCCATCTGAAGTCAATTGTATCAGTCAGTCATCTAAGGAAGAGCCCTCAGAGGAGTAAGATTTTGCAGGACTAGCCTAGAAATTAATCCAATACACAGAGTATTGCTACATTTATTTGCTCCTTCTTTACTTCTTCATATCAAAAGCCAGAAACTTGGAGCTTTTGAGATAAGGAGTAGATATCTGATCCACAGATCAGGTCAATATTTTTAGAATTTTCTTCTTCGTGCTTTTTTTTTCATTCTAACCCAATCCTGTAGTTGCTGCCTCAGGTCATTGATTAATTAATGTTACTTTCTTTCAGGCCAAAATAGCCAAACTGAAAACCTCTCTAATATGGAACAAAATATAGTGAGAATAGCAGTTTCACAAACATAGTTTGCTAGAATGCCCTGAATCCCTTCTAGGCTACAAAATATGAAATAAATATTTTTCAGTGCATTTTCATTAATAAGTTGCAAACCCCAGTTTGCTCCTTTCTGCTTTTGCAGAATTTGTCTTGCTTCAAAAAGGCCTTTAAAGTGGAAGATTTGTAAATCAAAAGTGACCTCCAGTGGTGGCTGATGCCTGGTGTTATCTTCCTCTTGTTAGAAAGGAGGCAATGTGGTAAATAACATCCTGTAGTGAGCACAGTCAATTAAATTGGCTGTATCCTTTAAAAAAAAAGAGGTAATTTAATCTGTTTGCATTCCTACATCTAGATATTTTGTATACATGCTAACAAGTCTGAAAGTTTTAAATTTATTTACATTTATATCAGTGTTTTACATAGCAGGTGTAGGTTGTTAGTTTTTTTTATTTTTCTGTATTATGCTGGGGTATAATGCAACATTCTTTTTGCTCAACCTTTACACATAGCACAGCTTTGATGCTAACATCCATCATACAGCAATCTGCTACAGACACTAAGAGGTGACCTTTTAAAAAGAAAATAATACATCATCAAGCATCTCAAGGTTAATTTATACTTACACAAGCAAATAGGAGTTCTGAATAGCTTTGCTAATAAAATTATTGATGTTCCTTCAAAATCTGTAAATTATGATGGATTGCCCTGCCTTTTCTGAAGCATTTTAGGGTCCCAGAGACTCACCATTTCTTGGATGATTGAAGGTAGAGAAATATGAAGCAGAGGTATAAACTGGGGCTTTGTAGGACATCCATTCCAGTAAATGATTCTGATAAATCTCTAAAGTTCAGAGATCTTCTTTCATTAGATATGTCTGAGCACCTCTAGTCTGCAAGCTTTTCCTTATAGGTTTTAGGAGTCAAAAACATCCGCAGGGGGCCTGCCTGAAGAGGGACACTTAGGAAATGAATGGTAAATATTAATTGTAAATAAATAAATAGATTGCAAGAAATATATATGTGAAAATTCTCTTGAAAAACAACTTTCCTTAATTTGTATTAGCCCACATTAAAATTAAACATATTAATCTTTAAGGAGAGTTTTCTCATAGGTATTGAAATTCATCTTTGTATCCTTAGTTAAATTGGATTCACTGTTTGAATCCTCTCATTTTTTTGGAAGGTCAGTGTACATCCAACAGACATTGCAATTGAGCTAATTTAAAGTAATTGTAGTAAAGTAACTGTGAAAATGATCTTTGGTAAAAGAGCTTGTGTACTCATAAATCCCTTCTCCTGGAAATATTATATTGTGTGTGTGCAATAGAGGCCAAAACTTGAACAGAAGTAACTCTTGACTTGCAGCTAAGACTGAGAAATGCACTGTAGGTCTTGTCCTAATCAGTGCAGTGTTGGCCTGTGAGAGGATGACAAAGCTCTTTTCCCTTGTGCTGCTAGATGAGTTTCAATAACCCATAACTTTCTCAGTTGCTCCATCTGTTAAAAAGGGGATTATGTCAATGACATATTTTGTAATATAAATTGAGATTCATGGAGGTTGGGCTGTGTATGACTGGGGGTAATGCATTTGATAAACAGATTATAAACACAAGAATCCATTCTCCCCCCACTATGTAAAAAGTAACATTACCTGAAGGGAGTTTCAATGATGGAGGAAAGAAGTTTGTTTTATTTTTAATTTCAGTTGTCCATTCTGCTCCCCTCCAGCAGACGTTTTACACCTGTAAAGTAGGAGCCCATGAAGATGACCACAGAACATTTCCACAGCAACACATGTGGATATAAACTGTGTAATAAAGCTTACATTGTGATAAAAACTAATTTACTTTCTCTCTCTCATAGTAGGTTGTGGGTTGTCCTAATAATAAAAATGAGAAGTAGTTTCCTGTAATTCTTATTTATGTGGCTGATTTTTATATTCTTCTTCTTGTAAGAGCTGTACAAATCTCAATAGGTCTAGAAATGTTACAGTAAATAAAGCTCTCCTGGGACCTGTGAAACACAAAGATGATGGATGGTAGAACGGGAATGGTATTTTATCTTGGCATAACTCTGCAAAAGACAAAAGGATGGTTTATTAATAGGGGTTTGGCAGACATTCTGTGACATACTACACCAACACTTAATGATGGCAAGAAGAAGACCAAAGCAGGTGTCTAATTTCCTGTAGGCAGCATGTGTCTAAGTAATGACTAAGTATTAACCCAGTGCTTACTGCAGAACCCAGATATTCAGCTTTTGCATGGGCGGGCACTTTTCCTGTAGCCTGTTAAGTGGAAAAGGACTATTAGTGGAACAGCCTATGGTGATGGAGCCAGGATTGGAAGGAAGCTTGGGAAGAGATGGGGGTTAATAGCAAGAGTGAAGCTGAGTTGGAGCATGAGGGATGACAGATCCAGAGGGATGGGAGGACTGGCTGGTAGGGAGAATGTTTTCCATTGTCAGAACACCCATATAAGATGTATGCAAGAGCTGAGCTGCATCCAGCCCAGCAATGTTTTCCCTTAGCTTTTGGGAGGAGCTGGATGGAGCCTTCATCCTACACTGAGAAGGGCTGCCAAAGGCCAGGGGTATCAGCATTTAGCCCTTCTTTGTATGGCATCTGGGTAAGGACCCTCACTGCTAGCCACTCCAGAGTTTCCCACAGGATCCCTGGGGTTCCCACCTACTTTTTTCCCATGAACTCATTTCCTCTCCATCCACATGAAAGGAACAAAATAGNTCTGTAAATTATGATGGATTGCCCTGCCTTTTCTGAAGCATTTTAGGGTCCCAGAGACTCACCATTTCTTGGATGATTGAAGGTAGAGAAATATGAAGCAGAGGTATAAACTGGGGCTTTGTAGGACATCCATTCCAGTAAATGATTCTGATAAATCTCTAAAGTTCAGAGATCTTCTTTCATTAGATATGTCTGAGCACCTCTAGTCTGCAAGCTTTTCCTTATAGGTTTTAGGAGTCAAAAACATCCGCAGGGGGCCTGCCTGAAGAGGGACACTTAGGAAATGAATGGTAAATATTAATTGTAAATAAATAAATAGATTGCAAGAAATATATATGTGAAAATTCTCTTGAAAAACAACTTTCCTTAATTTGTATTAGCCCACATTAAAATTAAACATATTAATCTTTAAGGAGAGTTTTCTCATAGGTATTGAAATTCATCTTTGTATCCTTAGTTAAATTGGATTCACTGTTTGAATCCTCTCATTTTTTTGGAAGGTCAGTGTACATCCAACAGACATTGCAATTGAGCTAATTTAAAGTAATTGTAGTAAAGTAACTGTGAAAATGATCTTTGGTAAAAGAGCTTGTGTACTCATAAATCCCTTCTCCTGGAAATATTATATTGTGTGTGTGCAATAGAGGCCAAAACTTGAACAGAAGTAACTCTTGACTTGCAGCTAAGACTGAGAAATGCACTGTAGGTCTTGTCCTAATCAGTGCAGTGTTGGCCTGTGAGAGGATGACAAAGCTCTTTTCCCTTGTGCTGCTAGATGAGTTTCAATAACCCATAACTTTCTCAGTTGCTCCATCTGTTAAAAAGGGGATTATGTCAATGACATATTTTGTAATATAAATTGAGATTCATGGAGGTTGGGCTGTGTATGACTGGGGGTAATGCATTTGATAAACAGATTATAAACACAAGAATCCATTCTCCCCCCACTATGTAAAAAGTAACATTACCTGAAGGGAGTTTCAATGATGGAGGAAAGAAGTTTGTTTTATTTTTAATTTCAGTTGTCCATTCTGCTCCCCTCCAGCAGACGTTTTACACCTGTAAAGTAGGAGCCCATGAAGATGACCACAGAACATTTCCACAGCAACACATGTGGATATAAACTGTGTAATAAAGCTTACATTGTGATAAAAACTAATTTACTTTCTCTCTCTCATAGTAGGTTGTGGGTTGTCCTAATAATAAAAATGAGAAGTAGTTTCCTGTAATTCTTATTTATGTGGCTGATTTTTATATTCTTCTTCTTGTAAGAGCTGTACAAATCTCAATAGGTCTAGAAATGTTACAGTAAATAAAGCTCTCCTGGGACCTGTGAAACACAAAGATGATGGATGGTAGAACGGGAATGGTATTTTATCTTGGCATAACTCTGCAAAAGACAAAAGGATGGTTTATTAATAGGGGTTTGGCAGACATTCTGTGACATACTACACCAACACTTAATGATGGCAAGAAGAAGACCAAAGCAGGTGTCTAATTTCCTGTAGGCAGCATGTGTCTAAGTAATGACTAAGTATTAACCCAGTGCTTACTGCAGAACCCAGATATTCAGCTTTTGCATGGGCGGGCACTTTTCCTGTAGCCTGTTAAGTGGAAAAGGACTATTAGTGGAACAGCCTATGGTGATGGAGCCAGGATTGGAAGGAAGCTTGGGAAGAGATGGGGGTTAATAGCAAGAGTGAAGCTGAGTTGGAGCATGAGGGATGACAGATCCAGAGGGATGGGAGGACTGGCTGGTAGGGAGAATGTTTTCCATTGTCAGAACACCCATATAAGATGTATGCAAGAGCTGAGCTGCATCCAGCCCAGCAATGTTTTCCCTTAGCTTTTGGGAGGAGCTGGATGGAGCCTTCATCCTACACTGAGAAGGGCTGCCAAAGGCCAGGGGTATCAGCATTTAGCCCTTCTTTGTATGGCATCTGGGTAAGGACCCTCACTGCTAGCCACTCCAGAGTTTCCCACAGGATCCCTGGGGTTCCCACCTACTTTTTTCCCATGAACTCATTTCCTCTCCATCCACATGAAAGGAACAAAATAGGATGCTGCAGGTTTGGGGTTTTTGTTTGTTTGTTTATTTTCCAGTGGAAATAAAGGATTGATTTGAATCCACAAAAGGATTAATTTCCAAAAATCTAAAGACAAAAATCCTTTTGGAGCAAATCAGTCCTTGAAATTGTTTCTCCCTCTCCACTTCCTACAGTGGGAACTGCAAGCTCACTTTGCCTTCAACTAAGGTTAGGGAAGATGCTAATCACTGGGTATCTGCACACTTGCACATGGGAGAAGCAATTATTCACTTTGTACCAGTTTACAGCTAGTGAAAAATGGTGGCCTTATTTTCTTAGTAGTCACATCAGTGTTTAGTTTCTGCTTTACCTTTCAGAGACAAGAGTCCCTGAAACCAGGTCGTGGGGAGTGCTGGAGCAGACATACCTCCTGACTGCTCACTGGCCTTGTAGCAGCTGGGCAGCTCATTCCTCACCCTGTCATACACATCAAGAAAACTTTTAGCCATTCCTATGATGCCTACATTAATGATGTCCTGTGCCTTACTACATTAATAAATCTAGTGGCAAGAAGCACTCAGTGATTGACCAGACATTTCAATGTTTATGTTTGGAAATCTTCACTTCCATAAATTAAACAAAAATGAGACCCTGGTACAGATTTTTATTTTTTTTTTAATCCCTGTACAGCATATGGCAAAGTGGGTCACAATTTAAGCTTCTAATCACTACTTAAGGCCAGCAAAAAATATGTGTTTTAGAGCATGTTCTTTAACTCTGTAAACCCTGGGATCACTTAATACTGACAAAAGTGAAACACTGATTTTCAGGATGTATTTGCATTTTTTTTACTTTTCTCTTGCCCAGGAGAGTTGTGCTGAAGAAAAGTTGTCTTTGATCCACAGAGCTGCAACTGCTTATGGAAGCAGTGTGCTTTAGGCAAGGTACAAAAGTAGACCTATCCTAGGGGGAAAACTGAAGAATGTAAAGGAAAAAGAAAGTGAACAACTACAGAAATGTTCTTCCCAAGGCAGGCCAGAGGCCTATTTACAGAAAACAGGTTGTAGTTGAGTGCTCTATGGCATGTTGTCTTAAGGTAGCTCAGATGGATCATGTGCTAGCAATGTTATACTTGCTGCTGATTAGAAAGGGAATAAGGGAATGCTGACATAATAATAATAATAATATAATAAAAATATAATAAAAATATAATAATAATAATTAATAATAATAATAATAATCATCTCTGTTATGGATGGCTAAGGTAAGCGGGGAAGCCTCAGGTTCTGATTGCACTTAAGAAAGGTGACCTTGAAATCAGGGGAACTATTCTCTGCCCTTAAAATTAGATAGATACATCTGGGCTGAATATAGCAGGGTTCTTATGTTAAACATCTTTGCACTGTATACCATAGGGATACCAAATCTAATGCTATTGTAACACTAATAAACCAACCCAAAGGCAGGATGATGTCACATAATGAAAACCTTGACCTGGGTGAGAAAGGTTCTGAAAAGGTATAGTCCTGTGTTGCCACCTCAAGCAAAACAAGAACAGCTGGACCTATGTGCTTACACTGCAGGAATCCCTTCACAGAGGAATAATTATATTACGGGCCTTGCATAATGAAGAGAAAATATGTAGTAAATATGCTGGAGATTGATACAATGAATAGATGACCTTTTGTCACTATCCGGCTTTTGGTGACTTCCTGATCTGTGAAGTTATTTTTAAAATGGATCCTGCCAGTCTGGAGCATCAGGAAGTGTTACTTTTTTCACAGAAGAGTTAATAATCATGTTCTCTCGAATGCTTTTAAACCCTGACATACTCAATAAAATATGATTCACAAAATGGATCTTTGAATGTTACCTTGATTTAACTTCTGGGGAAAACATCCCTGTGTAGGTAACAGAAATACCATTCAGGATCCTCCACTGACAGAGAGGATACCTGCTGTCATGTTGATAGATGCTGGGGGAGGTTTGTGGAACAGGTCTTGAGACCCATCTCTCCATTTTGTTCTTAAACCACAAATCCAGAAAACAGAGAAGCCCAAAGGCATTCCTGAGGTCAGCTGGTTTTTGTTCTATCAATCCAGTGCTGCTTCACCACCTGCCTAGCAGCAATGGTATCTTCAGGAGTGTAAAATAAACACTTGTGGTTAATGTTAGGACCTGTTGCTCTATTCTGTGGACATCCAGCCCAGTATGCATCCTCTGGTGACATAACCTGTATTCTCTACAGCTGGGGATCTGTACAGTTGCATCCATAGCATTGCACTACCTGTAATATTGTACTATGTGTGCAATGCTAAAAAACCTGTATGACATTTGAAAAAGGAGAGTGATAGATGCCAGGCCATTGAGACTAGTTTAGGCAAAATAATCAGGGAAGGAGTTGGAGTGACAGGGAACCTTAAAAAGTGTGGTACTGTTATATGGTGGAAGAATTTCAAAGCCAATCCCATTATTTTAGTTTTAATTAAAGCCCTGTTAAGACCAAGGGATTATTAACATGTTTTCAATTAACTTTAAAGACTTTTAAAACATTCTATATGAAAAAATACTAAATATTCTCCTGCCCCATTGTATTCTGCAATGTGTCTGCCCAAGAATTTGAGTCAAAGAATTCCTCTTGCTCTGCACTTGCTCTTTATCTACTAGTCAGCAAAGTCGTTGTGTATTTTGATTGACTTTTATTATTACCTCCTTATTCCTAGAAACAGTACTGAACAGCATGTAATGTTAGTGAGTAAAACAAATCACATGAAATGAAAGGCACACTTAGCTTTCTCCTCCTCGTTATTTTCTCATTTCCTGGATAAAATCCAATAGGGAACTGCTTCCAAAGTCTATTTATGAGCTCGTGTTTACTTCTACATATACGTAGTCTTTACTACATGTGAACCCTATGTACTGACCCAAGGAACTCAGAACCTTTGTGAACATTGAGAAATTCAGTTTCATAACAGTACCCTGAGGTTGGTATTGTTTCTCAATTTTATGTTAGAGACAACAGAAGCAGAGTGAGGTTTAGCTGGGCTGTGCAGCAGAGCACAGAAAGCCTGCAACAGTGCCAGCCACAGTGGAAGTTTCCAAACTTCCTGACCCACCCCTCACATGTAGGATTATTTTTCCTCTCCTGTTGTTTCTATTCCAGGAATCAGATTCTGGGACACAAGGTCTGTCCTCTCCATATTACAAACATACCCGTGTTCCACAAAATGACCCAAACTTACTCCCTAAAAGGCTGTGTCTAGCAGGCCTATGAAGACCACAAATAATACAATGATACCTTTTTTATGCAATTAGTAATATTCATGTGGGGTTTTAAGATTTAACTGCATGAAAGGATTGAAAGAATCATAGCAAAACTGTTTTTTCTTTTTTCTTTTTTTTCAGATGAACAGAGAAAAGTGGAAAAAAAACCACAACCCCATGTATATTTTAATTAATTTGAACGTTAATTGAGGCTTGTTATCACTCTTTCAAACCTGTTAATGAATCTTACCTTAAAACCTGTTGTGCACATTACTTTGTTGGCACACTTGCTGACCCTGTATGGTAACTTATATGTATGTACTTATTAGTACTGACTTGAAGTAACGTGTGGGAAAATTTAATCTGCTCCAAATAAATTGAGTTCTGATGGAAAGGTTACCACAAATCAATGGGCAGGGGATGATAAGAATCACCTGCAGTCTAAAATAGCTAAAATACCTACAGAGAAGACCACCGAGTAACTGCAAGCAAACAAAATAAGTAAACAGAATAAAATGCCCAACTGATTTTTAAAGGTCAGCCCCAGATGTGACCATTACCTCCCACTTGCTTCCATGACATTTATGCCATGATACAGAAGCAGCTGCCTTAGACAAATGGACAATGGGTTCAATTCACAAGTCAAGAGGCTTGTACAGCTTTTCAGTTAAAATGATGTGAAGATTTACACAGAAAACCAATAGGATCAAGGAAATGCTCCTTTCCAAAAGCTTCCCACAAGCTTTTAATTTTTTTTTTTACTTTACTTTTACAAGGTATTTGTATGTGACCTATGGTGAAATTTACTAGCAAGTGAAGATACACACGAGCTGTAAAGAGCAAGCAACAGCACAGCAGTTATAGCAGCTTTTATTTCTGTGCACTTCTGGATGCCGAAGAGCCTGAGGATCCAGCATGTGTTACAAACCCAGTTTCTGCTTCAGGTTTAGCTCTACTGCTGTACCTGTTTAACCGGAATATGTCTGAATTAAGCCAAGAGCTTCTTAATAGCTCCTGCTCTTTTCTTCCTGAGGGTCCTCTGTGTACATGACTGAACACATGTATGGTGAATGAATACTAATGGGGCAGGCATTGACTTCATCTCTTCTCTATTTATGAGGAAAAAAAAAGTTCTCATATTCTACATGGGTGCAAATCCCATGTTCTGACAGGTCTACATTCAAACTCCTCTGTCTCACACTTAACAGTGAGGGTCTGGACAACCCAAAGCTTCCAAGAAGGCTAAGCCCATCATGAAAGGACATGCATGTTGCAGATATCACAGTTGTGCAGCTCCACTACCTGTCAGCTTTCTGCACCTAGGTGTAAGGAGTAGGCAGTCATTTTAACCCTCCTCTGGTGAAAAGCAGGTAGAGCCTTCCTTGGTGGCTTGGTGGAGAGCGGCAGCCAGCAGCCCCCACTTCCAGCCTGATGCTGAAGCTGCCCTGTGAAGGAGAGGGCTGGGAGGCCTCTGGGTCTGGAAAAGCCGATGCCACAGGGAGGGTGTGATGATCAGATGATCTGGAAACATCACCTGATGAAACACCTTTTGATAGCCTGAGGCAATTCCTAAGAGGAACATTCCCAGTTGCAGAGTCAACTTCAGTCATTAAAATCCCCACCAAAAGCAAGCAGCAGGCGTGGCAGTGGGGCCACCATGCCAGCCAATGGAGGTGAGGGTCAAACATGCTCCTGGAGCTGAATGGTTTGGTGCAGGTGAGGAAACAGCCTTTATCAGACGCAAATAGATGTGTCATAAGATTTTAGATAAACAGCTGATAATTCCTGGTGTGAGTGACTAATGTAGGGTTAAGAAATGGGAGGAGTTCAACAGAAAGAATTCAGGCCTGGTGTAAGGCACTGGGCTGTACAAGTGTATTTCAAAAACTGGCATTGGAATCTCGTGAGTTAACCCAGTGCTTGGACAAAGGTGCCTGGCTAAATGATTTGTCTGCTGTGTAGTCTTTCTCCTGCAGTCCTGTGTGCCTTGAACGCATCTCCAGATGTGGTTAGCAAACCAAGGCACTGTGATCACAGCAGCCCAACATTTCCCCTTCTCCCATTGGCAATTAGCAAGAAGACTGGAGTTCCAGGACAGAAATGCCATGGATATTTTTTTAATTTTTTTTTTTTAATATTTTTTCTTTATTTAATTTAGAGGTTGGATTATTGCAAATCACTCAGCATATATCTGGATTTTAAAATAACTTGAGGTGGTGCAAAATGCAGCTGATTTAATATTTTCAGCAGTGATGGGGCAGGGAGATCATTGTGCTCCCACCGCAGGAGCTTCCCTGGCTTCCATGCTGTCTCCAAAGCAATGCATGATGCCAGGACTGGCTGAGCAAGGAGACTCCAAGTTTCTTGGGATTTTCCTCCTCTATAGCTGTGCTTTTCTCTCCATATGATGTCTTGCAACCCCAGAGCTACCAAAATGCTCAAGCATAATGCCTCCTGTGACACGAAAGCAATAACACAGGCCCAGTTTGAGTGAGGTGATAAATCAGAACTGGTTTATTGTTGGGCCTCATCTACTTCATATGATAAATCCTGACTATAGTTTTCATGTGGCAAAGCACTTCAGCTGTGCTGTGTTGGTCCCCATGTGCTGTAACCTCCCATGGGGTCTCCTGCAGACCAGCAGACACATTTTGACAGCCTTCCTGTAGAAAATAAATGTGGAGACCAATCTTTTGGTTTGGTGGGGTAAGATGTCAGGGCATTTGACTAGGAACTCACTACTGTAATTTCTGTCAGAGGTCTCAGTAGTTACATCTCTGTGACATTATTTACTGATATCCCAGGTCTCACCAGACTCTAGCTACACCTCACCAGAAAAACTTAATGTTATCTGTCGAACTTGACCTCTCCAGGTACTAGGAAATGGTTTTCTTCCTTTAGGTAATTTAGAAAGGTTATTTGATCATGTCCTGAATTTAGGATTGTCATCTTGTCTCCAAAGAAGGCATGCCTCCTTTCTCTTCAATGCTTAAAAGATACTCTGTAGTGGAGATAGCATACCCTCATTAAAGGTACCAGCTCTGGGTCTCTGTGAAAGAAAAGATTGGCTGCTCTGCACTGGGCATCCACACTACAGACAAAATGTAAGTAACTTCTGGGCATTTTAAGTGGTTCTTATAATTGCTTTGTAAACTCAGATGCTCCTCGAGGGAAGAAATAGCTTGTTCCTTTCTTGTATTAACAGCAATGAAGCACACACACAGTGTGTGCTTAACTACCTTAAGAGGAGATTACTGTAGGAACCAAATTTAAATTACCTGAGTATTTCACAAATGAGTAACTTTGTTTACAACATCTGTTGCATAAGTGTGATGAGTTAAACACCAGTCAGGTGATGTTGTGAGGCTGAGTCAGAAGTTTGAGACAGAAAAGCCTCTTAGGTCACCTGGCCCATCCCTTGCCTACACTTCCATGCTTCTTTACAGCCTTTTTTTTTTGCACTATTTTCTTAGTCAGACTCAAAACAGTTCACATAAGAAAGGTTTTGCCATCAGTTTCTGATTTTTTTCCACTGTAAAATGTCATTGTTAGGAAATAGCTCCTGAAAGTGCAGCCTCATCCTGCTGTGTCACTTTATCACCAACAAATAGAATACTAGACTGGAAAAGACTCAGAGATTATCTGCTTCATTTCCATGCCTTCAGGCAAATTCAATCATAATTGAAACATTTCTGACAAATGCATGCTCAGCCTGCTCTGAAAGGTTGTAGTCTCTGACAGCAAGCCATACCAGAGCTTGCCAACTCCTGGTATTATAAATTTTCCTAATGCCTAAATACTTGCTGTTGCATTTCATGCTCATTGCATCTCTGTATCTCTCCCAAGGAGACACAGATTACAGTTACCACCTTTATATTTTTCCTTGCAATATTTTCTTGTGTTTTTCACTCTAGTGAGAGTGTGAAGTATAGACCAGTCTATTCTCCTGAAGGTGTTATGCCATAATGTTTGTTGACTCTGAATATTCTCTTGTTTTACTCCATCTTCTATCAGCTATAAGAAATCTCTTCATTCTTAAATGCTTCATATTTAGCTGGGAAAAGTAGATCTTGACTTAATGCTGCCAGACTGGCCAAGATAGGGTAATAAAACCTCTCTAGGGATCAAACAGCAAATTTTGCTTTGCTCTACAAGCTACAGTTTTCTTATGAATATTAATGAACTTACCCTGAAAATTTACAAGAACATTATTCTTGTTAGACACAACTGAGCAACAGGGTTTGTGATACATCCACACTGCTGGAAGGAAGAAAGCTCAGGTAGCTCCAGGTGAGCTGGTGCTAGTGAACTAAAAGAACAAATAAAGGTCCCCATTATTTGGCTTTGGTGCTACCTGGTATGATCCAGTCACCTCCATGCTTTTAAGCTCCCTCAACCCTCAAAACTCATTTGCCTAATTCAGATGCCTATTGGAAATACTCTGTGCTCTTTCCCGGGCTGAGAACTACTAGCTGGCTAGCACTGCAGCCTTGCCAAGCATCAGGGCACAGACCAGAGTGTCCCAGTATCTCTGCCTATGCTTTGACTCCGTTTAGTTTTCTTGTACAGCCCTTGTGTCCTATTTCACTAGCTTAAGTGCAAGGTCAACTTTTCCCTACATTAGCTTTGTTCTCTAAGGTCAGCAGGCTTGCTAGAAAATATTTGAAGCATTGTTTCTTTAAAATATTTTTACTCATTTGCATTTCCATGCCTACTACATAGGTAAGGCATTTATTGAACCATTTATTGAACGGTATTTTGTCCACTGTTTAGAGTGACTGCTCTAAAACATCATTCAAGACACACAGAATTTTTCCATTAA
This sequence comes from Ceyx cyanopectus, assembly GCA_013401355.1. Classification (NCBI taxonomy): domain Eukaryota; kingdom Metazoa; phylum Chordata; class Aves; order Coraciiformes; family Alcedinidae; genus Ceyx; species Ceyx cyanopectus. The sequence continues at coordinate 114,144 of VYZU01014172.1, read as the reverse complement.
TTGCAGGACTGAATTAAAGTTCTATAGGGTTGTTTTTTTTCAAATGTGAGCAGGAGTAAAGATTTAAGATCTCTAAAGATCAAATACTTAACTGCGACATCAACTGTACTTTTAAACTGCTGGCAGGGAGCCTGGAGAGTCATGTGGTTGTTATAGCAGTACACAAAGAATGTTTTACAGGACTGTCTCTGATTACTGTTTTTCAGAGGAACTGAATGCGCAGGCAGCAGCACTATTGTACAATTACCAGCTCTGTTGCAATGCACTGTTGACTTCTTTGCTAATGAAATGTTATGTTCTCCCATGGGCCATTCCTATTAGTGCATTTCTGAGATTTATTTATGTAATCATAGAACTTTGATTGTTTTTGAGAAAGAAAGGCACATCTGGGTTTCCTTCTTAGATGGTTAAGACATGGATGGGGTGGGCCCCTCTCCCTGGGAGGTGGAAGTGCTCCTAGAACTAAAAAAGTGACAAAGACTGAAGGCATCCAGAGACACACACATCAGGCTGAATAGAATAGGATGAAACTGTGATACTTAGTGTTCTAAAATATTTCATCTTATCACTGAACAGTCAATCTACAAACCACCCTCTTGGCCAGCAAAACATCAAGATACTTCTTAAACCCAAAAACGCACATGAAACAGAAAAATATAATTATATTAAGTCTAGCATCTGCAGACAACACACATCTGTATTCCAGTGAACAACTTAGACCGTATGAGTATTTCAGTTAATTTAATTATTGGTGCAATAATGTATTTTTTTTCTGTTTCTGAAACAATGGGCTGTATGGAAAGAGATCTAATTCTGATGCTAGACCTCCTTTGTAACTCAGAGTAAGTAATTTAATCAGGGTGTATCTCAGTTTCTTCATTTTAAAAATTGAATTAATAATACCTCCTGGCACGTAAGGTTGCTGAGAGACTTGGTAAATTGTGTTTGAATAGTGTGGTGCAATCCTTGATAGAATGCTCAAATACAAGGTATTATTGTGAGCAAAAAAAGGCTATGTGCCAGACCTCTGCTGTCTTTTGAGGTGCTACTCCAAGCTTATTTTTCATAGCATCCACATGAAATGTTATTCTAATTATACACGTAATAGTGTGTGACTGAGTGTAATGAACATTAATGGAACTCTTAAGAACTGCAGCTACCAGTGAATTAATTTCTGTAAAATTTCTTTTTCTATTTCTGACTCCTCATTAATTGTCATTGGTTCATTATCTGTATTTAAATAAAATTACAATAAAGGGATCACTTCATGACTTTCTTGTTTGCTCAGTAAAATTACATGGAGTACTCCGAGTATCACATACCTTGAGAATAAAGAGCAGAATGAGTATGTTGTTTGGGTTTTTTTGGTGGTTTTTTTTGTTTGTTTGTTTTGTTGTTTGTTTTTTTTCTTGGTGAGTATTTGTGCTTGAAAAAGTTTGAGATTTGAATATGAGGTAATTTTTTTTTTGAACGCACACCACCAGCAAGCCTGTCCATATTGGAATGTTAATTTTTCTAAACACTGAAGTGAAATCTTTAAATTGATCTGTTAATAGAATCACAGAATCATAGAATCATAGAATGTTAGGGGTTGGAAGGGACCTAGAAGATCATCTAGTCCAACCCCCCTGCCAGAGCAGGGGCACCTAGACCAAGTCACCCAGGAACAGATCCAGGAGGGTCTGGAATGTCTCCAGAGCAGGAGACTCCACAACCCCCCTGGGCAGCCCCTGCCAGTCTCTGCCACCNCCTGTGCTGGACTCTCTCCAGTAGCTCTTTGTCCCTCTTGAACTGGGGTGCCCAGAACTGGACACAATATTCCAGGTGGGGCCTCACCAACACAGAGTAGAGGGGGAGAAGAACCTCCCTTGATTTTGTTTGGTGTCATCAGCAAACTTGCTGAGGGTGCTCTCTATCCCTCCATCCAGGTCATTGATTAACATATTGAATAATATTGAACCCAGCACTGACCCTTGGGGGACTCCACTAGTCACAGGCCTCCAGCCAGACTCTGCTCCACTGACCACAACTCTCTGGGCTCTGTCCTTCAGCCACTTCCCAATCCACCTCACTGCACAATCACTCAATCTACACTTCTTCAGCTTGGCTGTGAGGATCCCATGGGAGACAGTATCAAAAGCCTTGCTGAAGTCAAGGTATATCACATCCACTGCCCTTCCCTCATCTAACCATCTACTGATATCTTCATAAAAGGCTATCAGATTAGACAAGTATGACTTCCCCTTATGGAATCCATGTTGACTACTTGTGATAAGGCTCCTTTCTTCCACATGCTTAGAATTAGTCCTTTTAATACAAAATTTTGCTAAAGAATAAAAAAACCAATATAAAATGTAGTACAGAATTGATTTTCCATAACTTTTCCTTTTTTTTTAATCAAGAATCCCATAATCTCCAGCAACACCCGAAGCTTACTGTTTTTACTTATTATTTATTTGTGTCTTGCAGCTGTGGCTTCTTTTCCTACTTCTGTGTATTCATAAAGAAATCTGGGGCTCTGATTCTGAAAGTGCAGCCACTGTTGAGGTTCCTGTGCTGCCTGTCAGCAGGGGACTACTCCTGGAGGTCCTGGCTGTGCTATATAGACTCTGAAATACAGGTTGCTTCAAAGGGGATGAAATGTGCTCTTGTCCTGCAGAATTCGTTTTCCTGTCCTACTGAATATCAGTATCAGAGGCTTTCCTATGTTACAAACAGATCTAGGGATGCCACCATACAAAAAGATCTTTTCCCTAGGGAACAGAGTGAGATTACAGCTCTGCCTCTATTCTTTACATTGAGCTTGTTGTGGACCATGCTTCTTCAGAGCTCACAGGGATTCCCTGATTCCTAGCTCTCTCTGTCGGATTATTAAGATCCTACTTGCAGAGGATTAAATCCTTCTGCAAAAACACAGAAAACTGAGATGGTGGAAAGAGGGAATCAAGAACACCTTTCAGTACAGATAAAATCTGAGGATGACATAGGGCAATGTCATCCCTGTGATGAAGATGGTTTTCATTAGAGCATAATTGAGGTCTGGATACATTAACTTCTGTGCATAGTTAATTAACTGTATTATTCCTTATTATTCCTTGTTTCTTTCAGATTCCATTGATGAAAGATCCTCGTTGGATTCGAAACGTCTGGACTCGCAATCTAAATGTAGGAATTTAGTTGTTTGTTTGCTTTTTAACTCCAGTGCCTTAGGGTAGGCATGGTAGGTCTTTGAGAAAACAGGATAAGGCAGAGGTTGACCCTTGTCCACCTTCTGGTACCCAGCACAGTGTGTCCAAGTACCACCCTTTGGACACTGTGTCACTGTATGGCCACTGTGATATTATTACTGCAATGAAAGGTTGAGTGGCTCTATAAAACTGATGGCCCTCGCATGTGTCTGGTACTGGCAAGGTAAGGAGGGAAACAGAACAAAAATTTGGAAATTTGGCATTTGACTGGGGCAATAAGCACAGAACTGGCAAGGAAACAGCAAATGTGAGATGCAAGGCATGACCCAAGCCAGAAAAAAACATGCCCAGACATCCCTGCTGCTGTCCTTCTTGGAGGCAGAAAGCACATCTTTGAGGTGGTGGCACTGGGGCACAAACATGAAGCGGACAAAGAACTGCTCAGGAGAAGTAATGAGAGAGGGAGGAGTGCACTTCCCACCCCAGTTACAGAACTGCCACTGCTGAATGATTGAAGGAGGGAAAAGACACTGATTTAAGAAACAACCTTATTTCCTACGTGACTCTGGGCTGTATTCTTCAGTCACCTACTTTTGTGGTGATAGTGGGGCAGAATATTTAGAGGATAATGTGTTTGAAATTGCAGGTAGGATTTCTACCCAGCACCAATCAGAGCCATGCAGACACATCTGCTTAGCTAGCTATTGAGTCACCATCCAGCTCTGCTTAGCTCTCACGGGACACGTATTAGCCTGGGTGGAGTATAATAGTAACCTACCTATTATGCTATTTCACATAGATCCCACTCAGGTGTTTCCCTACAACCTATACAGCACAGTGTGGGATATACTGTATGGTTTAGGGAGGAGACTTCCTGATCCAGGAGTCTATGGCAACTGGCCTGTAGCTGCATGGCTGGTAGAGCCTGGCAGCTTTGCAGTTTGGGTCTGGCAGATGTAGGGCAAGGCTTCCACGAAAATATGTAGGCTTTTACAAATTGAGGATCTAAACTTTATGATGAGTTTGATATTAACAATGTCATGTAAACAGGACAGGGAGATAAGTGAAACAGCCTGAAATGATAGGTTGGCTGACAATGGCAGGTATGGGATTTGGTAGCTTAGCTATGCAGACTATTTTGCTATTTGGGAATTCAGAATGCCAGTAAAATAAACAAGGAAGGAACTCCAATTAACAAGGACAGCATAAAATCTGAAGATTAAACACATGTAAAGCAATATANAAATAAATTTTAAAAACCCTACAGATATGTTTGCTCCTTTTCAAACATTGGGAACATTCGTATCAGCAGTCAGGTGACGTTCTGAACTTTACAAGAAGATCTCCTGGGAAATCAAAACATGTCATATGAACTTCTACTGTAACTTTGAAAAAACTGAGGATAATGCATTCTTGTAATGAGACTATACTTTAAGAAGAATCAGTTTATGTTTTATTTAGGCAAAATTTTGAATTTATTTTTATATATCATTATTACACTGTTCTAGATTTCTCATAATGTAGTACAGAAAAACATAAAAAGAGGAGGATTAATTTTATAACATGGATGTGCTATATTTAAGAAGTGCTACACGTAAGGGAAGAATATGGAAAGTTAGCAAACCATTAATGATAAAAAATTGCAAAGGTGTTGCAAACATTTGTTCTAATCAGTGCCTCTGTCTGTGCAGACAAGTTAGTAGTACGAAACGGAAAGTGATCAAACATATCAAACTAAATCTGCCACAGGAAGCAGAACTCCACAGGGTAAATTACATCTGATCTGGCCAAGGCAGATGAGCAACAAGCATGATTCCAACCCCATGCAAGCAACATGCAAAACATGCAGCGTGACTGAGCTGGGCTGTCACTAGGGTTGCAGGGGAGGGGCATCTGGCATCACCGGGATGACTGCACAGGGAGGCTTTTTTGTTTGTGCTCAAATTGCAGTGTGGGAGTGGGGGTGGGCATGGGGAGAAACAGGGTGTCTGAAGAGTTCAGATCAGAAGCAGACATGTACGTTGACATGACTCTGAGCTACTTATGGGTATGACTTTGTTTTTTGTCCTATTAAATAGAATTTTTTTTTTGGCATTTTCTAACCAGGCCTTTGTTTCTTCTTGTACTATGGCAGAGCTTGATACAAAGCACAATCTTCTTGCCTGTTGCTAGTCTTGCTTTTAAAAACCAATTCCACCTGTTTGAAACAATGAGCAAGACCACTTGCTTATGTAATAGAGAGTTCACTGGCTTGAATGGGATTACGTTGCTTTGTGTGAACCGAGCATCAGGCCTGATACTTTTCAGACTCTAAACTCCCTGGGGTGGGAATTCTCTTTGTGCATGACATGCTGAACACAATGTCGCTGATGTGCGGACAGTAGTCAAACAAGGTGAAGTTGCTTTTGTGGGAAGAAGCTGCTAGGCTTGTTCACAGTATGTAGATTTGTTTGCAGTGGATAAACTGTACAGTAAACCATAATGGAAGCAGCAGGGATGAGGCAAATTCTCTGATGAATTCTCAGATTTGCATAAGGGAATATGTAAAGCATACAGAGTGCCAGGACAAAGGCTTTCTACCCCAGAACATGCTAGACTCAATGAAATGGATTCCACTAATTTCACTGAAGTAATTCATTTCCATAGACAAAGTGCTTGCTTTATGAAACACCTCTGCAAAATGTACAGAACAGGGATCAATTATGTTCTCAGTGTTCTTGAAGAGAGTCTTGAATACACTGGCTTTTATGTAAGCCAGGATCTAAAGAATGGTATGTAGAGCAGGCAGAGTTGATTGGACATTCATTTGCAGTATTTTAATACTGGACTAAGTAAAATTGTTTCAGCTTTCTCCATTCAACATTGAATTGGATTTCCTTATAATGGATCATCGCCTCATGAGAATCAGTCAAATACAGCATACTTCCTGGACAGATTACACAGCCTTATAACGTTTAAGTCAGGTGTTTTGCTTGAAAAAGCTTTTGTGCATTTTATTCTTCAAGGCTTTATATTTCGGAATCTTTGTTCCAAGATAATATTCAAATAATGAAACATTCCATTAAAGTAAAATTCTAATTTTTGTTCATCTTTCACACAAGAGCAAAAATCAGAAAAAAAAAAAGCTTCATTTCAGTCCACAGGTTGTAGCTCAGGTTGAAGCATTATATTCATGATTTTGCAAAGCAAATATCATCTATGAACTATATTAGCACTCCACATGCATGAATTGTAAAAATTAGGTCAGTTCCTCAGATGTTGTCACATAGATATGCATGTCCTTACAGAAAATGTAAAGAAAGATTACTGGAATAAATGACAAGGTATCTGCTTTAACATACCTGACTTAGAGCTGCCAGTGAGAGTTTTATACAAGTCCTCAGTCTGAAGCAGGACTCTTAAGCTGAACTGCTTAGATAAGAGTAAGACTTTATTAAACAACTTTATTTACTGAATAATTGCCCAGGTTTGATGCAAGCAATTAAAGGGAATTTATTGTCCTGTGACTGCATGTGACAAATTTAATTCTATGCCTCAACTTGTTGAGGACAGATCAGCCCACAACAGTAAGATTAACTGAAAATATAATTTGTTTAAGCCAAATATATTTTAACTTTATCATTGTTTCATGCAGATCAAAATTTGCCTGAAGAAATTATCACAAGCTTTCAAAGGATGACTCTACTTTAAATCCAGAACAAGCACAGCTCCTTGATGTAAACCATAATCACTAAAATCTTTGAGAATGGAATTTATAAGAAAATGCCTCTAAGACAGGTTGTCCCAAAGCAAGTTGTCCCTCTCCTCTTGAATGACCTGATACATAATCTAGAAATTAAAGATCAGGGAGATTTGAAATCTGTGCTGCCAGGTTTTGTCCTCACAGCTTAGCCCGAGAAGGAATGAGAAGACAGTGTGGAAACACCAGAGGGCCAAAGCTCTTGAGGAGACTTGCACCCTTATGTCAGCCTCACTGTCACAGAAAGCATCTCAGAGAGAAAACAGCAGCTCTTCAGGTGGAGATGCAGGATCCACACCTGCTGCTCAAGCTAAACTGGGACAAGTGGAAAGGTGCCCTTTTAAATCATACACACAGATGTTTAAAAAATATGCCCTAGCCTTGTGACATTCTGCCATGTCAAATACTCAGGAAAGTTGAGTCTTAGTGAGACAAAAAAACAAAAAACAAAAACAGGAAAAAAGTAACAAGGAGTTTTATTATTTAATTATTTATTTATTTTGCCCTGCAAAAATATTAAGATAGGGCTGAAGAGGGAAACTTTCATCCAAAGCTTGCAGAGCTCTCCCCCATCATTTCAGCAGCAGGGGAGAAAGCAGACAGTGTCTGTCTCTCCCCCTGACACCCTGTTCACAATCCCCCACCTGCCTCTTTCTGCAGTTTACATGGCAGTAAACTGTTCCTTGAGTTTACATGGCAGTCTGAACTAATGGCAGTACCTGAGACAGTGCAGATTTCCTGACTTCAAAGCCAAGTAAACCTGCTTCTCCTAGCTACAAGCAAGGGACAAGAGTGACCCTTCATTCACCAGGAGCCATGGACAGAACAACCACTTTTACAGAATCATAAAATCGTGGAATCATCTAGGTCGTAAAAGACTTTAAGGTCGTTGAGTTCAACCATAAATCCTACTCTACCAAGTCCATCACTAAACCATCCCCCCGTATCTTTGTATCCTGGTCTGCACAGAAGTGAAGAATTTTTCTGTCACAGTAAGAAGCCCCAGATATTGTTACTTATTAAAAATAAAAACGGAATTTGGACATTTAACTGTCTCAGCAGAGTTACAGAATGAACTTCAACCTGAAGTTGGCTATAGCTGTTACATTTTTGCTAGTCACGGGAAGGAGAGACTAGTTTGCAGACTAATAAGGCAACAATACAGTGAACTAATCACAGTGTGCTACTGTACAACCCATGAGCAACAACTTCAAGAACCTATATGCAAGGATAGTTCCCTATTAGTAGGCAGTCTGATGTAGGAATTGCAGACACGAGGCTGAGAGGAACAATCATCAACAATCGTCTCAACAGCATGGAATATCTTTTTCAAGATTAAGATTGCTATTTTAGTTTGCAAGAGTTGTAGGTATAATAAAGAATAGATTACATCCTGGGAAGTTGAGCAGCTTTGTTTGAAGCTCTCAAAGAATGTTTTGTACTATTTTGTTCTAAACAAATAATACTGATTATTTTGCTTTTCATTTGCTGTGCTTTGAAAACAGTATTCTGCACAAAAGCTTTGTTAGTTATGCATGGATTTATTGGACTGATGAAAAGCTAGATTTTGGGCTGGAAAGCATTTTAGTACAAAACAGAATGGAGCAGTTTTCCATGAAGTTGTCCATGAGCTCTCATTTCTTGTATGTGTGCACATTTAAACATCAGTATATGTTTTGCCTGAGCAGAGTACAAGTCTGTGTTTGAACATGCCTATGCAGGAATTCTGGGCTTTGGCTTAAGAAAGAACACGTTGATGTTTTCACTGCTGTATCCTTAATCCCATGTACCGTGATGGCTTTGCTTTATTGGGCTCAAGATTTTTTAAGCTTACTAAGACTGTATTTGGAGAGCTGAGGCTTGGTTCTTTGCAGGTTTGGAGCTAAATTGCTTTTTGATGAGATTGGATTGTTAGAGGTGGACCTGCAACAGGGTTGATATATATGTCTCTTGTTCCCTATTTCAATATTCCTATATTCTTTTGCTTTGGTCATGTTTGGTTCATATGAGTCAAGAGCTGCCTCTGTCTCTCAGTAGAAAAGCATTTTGTAGCAGATAACTGAGTTTCGACTGTGGAAATAGCTGCTAGGACATAAAGCAAGCATTGAGGTTTTCATGGTTTTGCAAGGCTGGATGTGGATCTAGGGGGAAAAGAAAGGCTCTTTTGAGAACCTTCATCATCAAGGCTTGTTATATTCTGAGAAGGAAAAACCCAACTTGTCTAGTAGTTCAGGCTACTGATCCTCTTTTTGGAACTAAATTTTCAGTGAGGGGAGGGGACTGATGTATCTGTCACAAAACCAAGTGCAAAAGTACTTGGTTCAAAGTCAAGTTTCATTATGCAATGCAAGCCCTGATGGGCTGACAGATGTTGTTGTATCGAGGGTATTGTTACAGATGGGAATTTTGGTACATGACCTCCTGCCCTGTCACTAATTCCAGCTTCAATAGCTCCTGACAAATTACAATCCCACATTTGATCATTTAACAAAATGATCATTTCAGTTCCTCTTTTCATTATCCCTACCCTGCATCAATGATGGCTTACAGTTTATAGTACTGATGCCATCATAGTCGTCCTGAGGATGACATCATCCCACATCCTAACAGTGAGGCTAAAGAAGGAAGATGAGAAATTATGTCAGAAGTGTATTGGCCAGCATGTGCAACTGTCTGTAGACACTCAGTGTCTATACCTGGGAGCTGTGACCATTTGCAAAGCAAAATCCAAAAGCTGGCAAAGTGAGGAGCTCAGGCAAGGTGGATTTAATGGCTGGTGAAGCCCAGAATCATCTGCCATAAATGTGCCAGATTGGACGTACTGCCCAAAGCAAGATGGTTCAACATGGAATAAAGTCTTCCCTGTATGGCTTTATGTTGGACAAGGATGGCATTCTTTCTCTTTTCAAAGCTGCTTGTCGCTCAGATACTGAAACAGTGGGAACAGTTGATCCCAGGTATAGACACAAAGCAAAACCAGCAGGCCAGACAAACCTGGTAACAAGTGAAACATTTTAGAAATCTTTGCAATGAAATAACATCTATTTACAGTTTACTTTGGTGTTTTTAAACCAAATCAAAACAAAATAAAAAGAGTTATCAAATAAATCAAGCATTAAGATGCAGATTAAATGTCTTGCTTTACACACTACAATAACCAGCACTACTGTGACTTCAAATAAAGGACAAAATGAAGTACTAATTATTAATACTAGATTTATGTGAAGGGAAAAGAAAAAGAAGGGAAAAAATAAAGTGATCCAGACAGAGAATTCAGTAGATTATCATAGGTAACTATAGGTACTGTATAATAAAGTCTACTTACTTCTTTTAGAAGAACTATTCCTTTGTTAAGATGGTGGGACATTTAATTAGATAATTACAGAATCAAAGTCCAAAAACTTTCTGCTATTTACACTGGAATAAAGCTAGATCATCTCTTAATTTATATGGCCTAAGCTACTCCATATTTAATACTAATATAAAGAATATCAGCACCAGACTTCAGAGACATTTTTGCTGGTGAGTTAATTATAAATTAAAAGCTAAAAGCTCAGGTTTTCTCTGTACTGAACCATTTGTACATGCACAGTGTGCATGCATTAACAACTGCAGTCATTCATAACCCAGGTACTATAATGCCTGAACATGAACTCCAGTTTTAGTGAGGGAAATGCCAGACATTGCTGATAATGTGTTAAATAATTAACTTTTTGTTTTGGGTGGTTATTTTGCTCACTGGTAACATGCTCGTCAGAAAAATAGTGTCCCAAGCTAGACTTGAAGTGCTTTGTTTTTCTTCCCCTGTATGAAGTTATGTAATGCTCACTAGAAATCTGGAGTTGTATGCAGCTCTTCTGTGCTTTGAACCCAGTTTTATTAGCTTAAAGAAGATTACACAGATCAACTTTCTTCTTACTAGTAACTATGTGATCATAGTTTCAGAGTTCCACGGTAACTATGAGCCCAGACCATAAGCTAGAACTCCACTGTGCCAATACTGTACAAACACAGAGTGAATATGTAAACTATATAAGTTATTTGGGATACAAATCAAGAGTCTGGAATAATGGACAGATGCAAACAGACCAGCAAAGGAGTGGGATGAAATATTGTCATAAGTAGGTCCTCTGAAAGTGTGTGGACAGTTTGAATTCAAATCTTAGGAATCTTGTGTTACTCAACAAAATGCGTCCAGGAAGAAACCTATCAAGGGGTAAATGTTAGAGGAAGAAAATAGTTAAGAGTTCAGAACTTCATCACTCCTGAGCATTTTGGAAATGACACCACCAGGGACTATTCTCTTGCAAGGGCAGACCATATCTCCTAACCACACACCTTCAGTCATCTAGTTTAGTGGGTAATTCCAGATAACTTTTTAGGAACCATCTCTGACCACACTGTCCTCCAAACTCTGCATTGGGCTGAGTCAAAACCACAGCCATGACCATGCTGAGGCTTGGATGGTATGAAGATTATATACTAGTGCTTGGTCCTCTATATAGATGTAACTGGTGAGAATAGTTACGACCTGAACTGCAGCACAAAACACGTAAGCATTTCAGAATCAGTTGGCAGAAGTTTTTCCAGAGAAGTAATCTGGACACCACCCTGTGTGATGGTCATATCATCAGTAATAATAGAGTAAAAAAGCACAGAAGGATGAAATAGTGCCCTGATGTTAATAGAAGCTTACTGTTGTTGCACAAGCATTTGGCAATTTTCATGGCATCACAACTATATTTACACAGCTCTGTAGGAAGAGAAAACATGACCTTGCACATGCAACCATTAAAAATGTAGATCATGATTCTGTGGATTATTATACATCAAGCAACAGATGGTTGGACATGATAACTAAACACAATACAGTACTTCCAAAGGTGAGGCTCTAGCTTCTGAATTTCTGAAAGAAGCAGAGAAGGGTGGGTGTGGTTGAGGCTGTGGAAAAGCAGTGGGTTTGATTCAGTGTGCTATGATCATGTTTTTATTTTTAGTACAGCAGTGAAGAACAGCACCCCTTTGGAGGGAACACAATGTGGGGTAGTATTACACACCAAAGTGGCAGGCAGAGCACGTGTGAGGATACACAGCCAGCACAGGCACAGCTTCTTGTCTACATCAGGGATGGGATTATTCAGGAACTGTGTACATCAGGGTTGGGGTTATTTACTGTCATATCTCTGCCTACTGACTGCCCACTAACAAGGAAAACAAAACTGAAGGTATTTCTGGCTTCAATTGCATCTTGTTCTCTCAGGGATTAAGTAAACATTCTTGTTTCTTTTATTCAGGCAGAAACAGTCTACTGATTTTTTTTGTTCTAAAACTGAGGTGAACTCATTAGTGTAGCTGTGTAACTGGGAGCGGGGAACAAGAACCAGGGATTTGAGTCTGAGTGTGCACCACACCCCATCACCCAGCTGTACTGTTGTGGTTGTACACCATACAGAGATGGGCAAACGTGGAAACAGTTACCAGAACCACAGGCGTGCCAGGAGAAAACAGGCTGAAGGATTACAATCAAGTGATGACCTAGACAATATTACACTGAGACTTACAGTATCACTGGAAGTTAACAGAAAATGGAAGACTTAAGTGCTAATTACTAGACAAGAAACTCTTCCCAGGTTTCAGCTGTGTGTACATTTTGAGGACTAGAACATGCAGACGCACTAAATCCAGCTCTGAAAAACTTGTTCTCAGGGTTAAAAGTAGCTGGCTCTTCAACTTTGATCCTTTTTCTTTTTTTTTTTTTCCTTTTTTGCGTGTGCATATCCTTTGTCCTTTTTCCATGTTACTGTTTCCTGCTCCTTAGTTTTGCATTTAGCACTGCCCTCTTCTGTAATCTGTAAACAGACTTGGACAAAGCCTGGAAGATTCCTCTATCACTTAATTTTTATCAGAGACATCCAGTTCCCTATTTATCCACATAAGGCACACAGTGTAGCAAGTGGCTACAATATGGTTATTTAAATCCATTTAGGAAGGGAACCGCTGTCTGGTGGAAAAACTTCATTTATTTACAGCGCCTAAGCCTATGATGCTGAAAGAAGCGCTTCCCATGGCGGTGAGCACTGCGCCCTGTGAACCCCCAGCTTCCAGCGGTGCTTTTCAAGGACCTGCAGCATCCTGGGCTGAGCGATTCCCCTTTCCACTCTGCTTGTCCACCAACAAACCGGACTAAAGCTGCCTCCCTTGTTACACATTTTTCATACCGTCTGCGATGCGATGGTAAAAAAGGTGTTTCTGCGCTTACCGGTAATTTCAAGCTTGAAGTAACGGTTAAAGAAGCAAACAAAATCATAGCCTCGCGCTGCTGAACTGCCCGCGCGGCAGCAACGACACCTCCGGTGGGACCTCCCAGAGCTGCCGTGACCCCGCGGGCGGGCGGAGCGGGACGGCGGCCTCCCCTCTCCCGGCCGCGGAACCCCGCAGCGCCGCCCGCTGACTCAGCGCCCAGGCTATCGCCGCCGGTGATGCGGGGGGCGGGGACTCTCCCGCCCGCCCGTGCGGTTCGCCGCGGCCGTGCCCCGGCGGCTCAGGCAAGCGCAGCTCCAGCGCCGGCCCGCGTCGCTCTCCCCGCCCGACCTCGGCCCCCCCCCGGCCGCGCCTTCCCCAGGCTCCGCGGTCCCTCCTCTGGGGCGGCACCGCCGAGCGGCCGGGCGCGTTCCCGTCACTGCGGCGGGTGGCGCGCACAAAGGCGGCGGCGAGCGGCGGCGAGCGGAGCCTGCGGGGGCCGGTGGGTGGCTGAAGCTGGGGGCCGGTGGGTGGCTGAGGCGGGGGCCGGTGGGTGGCTGAGGCGGGGACCGGGGCTCGAAGCGACTGCTGCTGCGCCAGGAGGAGGACGGGGAGCAGCGCTCCCCGGCCCTGAGCCGTGCGGGGAAGGCCAGGCTGGCCCGGCCGCGCGGTGAAGCCGCTGGAGGCGGCGGGTCCTATCGGCCTGGACAGCCCGCCGGTGCAGGCGGGGCTCCGGGCGGCTTCTCGCAGCACCTGCTTGTTCCTTGCCGAGGAGCCCGGCGTTTGGGAGCGACGGGAAGCAGCGAGCGGACGGGTTCAGCTGGCGTTGAACGGCACTTTGTGCTCGGGGGAAATCTGCTGCCTTCCTGGCTTGTGTTGGGAGGGAGCTGCCGGCTGAGAAGAGATGTCGCTCTGGGGCCCTTGCTCCTGCCGAGCTGTGTGTAGTCCGGTTCCCCGCAGCGCCGCTTCACTTCTGACGTTGGCGATGATATTTTGCCTTCTTTTTGCCGGCAGCTGCTGGTGCAGATGCCGCTCTTCGCTAGTGCTGCTCCTGAGCTGGCAGCGTGAGGCGGTGACAGCCCGGGGGGATTCAGTGGCACGCTTGTACCAAGCTAAACTTTTAGCTAGTTTGGTTATACTTAGATACTGGTTTGTTGGTTTGTTGGTTTTTTTTCAGAAAGCAAAAGACAGTGTGTCTTGTGGAGGGTGAGGAGAAGACAAAATTGTGCAATATTTTTGTTTCTGTCAAAAAGAGGAACCGTGTAGAGGCCTGTGCTAATAACAGCATCTCAGCATTGATGTTATAGATGAATTAGCAGATAATTTTTTCCTTTCATATGTAAAATAATCAATTTTCGGTGTGTCTTCCTGCTGTCTTAGGAAGCACGGAGAAGAAAATTAATGTTCATAGATAAGATTTTGCTGTCATCAGTGTAACCACTTACAAGTCATATGGATGTACTCTTATTACAGTAAAATGAGCCTAATTCTATGAAGATAACTGGAGAAAAAGTGGGAGAAGGTGAAGGAGATAAGATAGGAAAGACTCAACGTAATTATGTTACGATTTTAGGCATAAAGCCATTAAAATAGCTTCTCATGGTTTTAGATACTTTCTGCTCTTTTTGGTAGCTCAGATTCACTAAAGTGGACTATACCTGACAATATCTACTTACTCACCACGGTCTCTTTTTGAAGGAGTTGGGCAAGGTTTAGTTTTTGGCCCTTTTCCATGACTGAGGATGTTTAGGTGCACACAGTTGTTTATTTGAAGACATACATGCATACAGTACTCATCAAAACCAGTTGAAATGCAGTAAGAATTTACTGTAATCTCTGAGACTGGGAAAATGTAAAGTTATAGCCTAAGAAATTTATTTTCCAATCCTGCTGAAAGAAAGGTAGCTAAGTCACCTGAGGTATCAGCATAAAGTAGAGCTACTGCTGTACTCTGATTTATGTTCCTCCTCTGGCATCAGAACAGCAGTACAGGGCAGCACAGTACAGGATCTACCATCTATTCTCCAGTTATTCCAAAAAGTCTCCGTTTCTGCCATTGGTTTGTACTTTCCAGTTCATTGTGAAGTTTGATCCTGTTTCTGCTGCATCAGTGCAAAGGGGTGTCAGCCCCTGTGGCTGTTCCCTCAGCCTCGTGTGGAGGGAAGCACTGCACAGCTGGGAAGCTGAGGCACAGAGAGATGAAGGGAGAGCTGTGAGGATCCCAGGAGATCTCTGTAAAGGGAGGACACCAGTCTTGAGATATGATTTCAAGATTACCTGAAATGCCAAAAGAGGTGCCCCTTGTGCTACCTACCACTGCCTTCTTCTCAGCTTCTCTCTTTAGTTGATACTAGCAATATTATAGGTATGTGGTGAGTTGATTTTCTACATGGAAATTAATTCAGTATGGCTTTAGCAGTGTTAGTTTTCAGTGCTGACACAAGGGCAAGATTTGAGAGAGTTGGGAATGTACATTTGGGAATTTGGTGTGGGAAATGTTGAATGCTTTGACTGGCCATTAAATAATTCTCTTGGACTCCAGAATCCCAGCCTGATAACTCTGAATGTGAGACTCTAGGCCAGTCCTCCCTTTGTACATAAGGACTCTCATTACAGGCATTTTGAGTCTTTATTTGAATTTCTGATTTCAGCTGCTCTAAAGAACATATTTTGCCCTTACGGGGACTTTGTTAAGTTTTGGACCAAATAATAATTACCAGAACCAAGAGAATAGTTGTCTCATAGCCAAACTCCATAGCTGTGAGTGTGAGTGACAGAGTGGATGGGTTCTGCAAGGGACTGACATCTTGAAAGATAAGTTTTACATTTGATCCATTTGGCTCTCTAGCTGTTATAAGACATTACAGGTTTTGGCACTGGCCTTGGCTAACTGGGAATAGAAGTCAAATAGTTCCTAATGGGATTAAGCCCAGAACAATCCCAACCCTAAAGTCTTTCTGGAGATTTGGCTCACAGGAACCAAAATGCTCTTACTGTGGTGTAGAGCCAGCCACATGCTGCTTGTTGCTTTCTGGTTTGGGATGTACAAGTGAATTGCACCTATGCCCTGATGTATTGAGCAGATGTATGGTCAGATCCCCTGCAGGAATGTGGTCTGTCCCATGGCACTGTGCCTATGGGAAAGCCTGGGAAAAAAATTGTGCCCATAAGCAGTTTGTCCTCTTACTTACAGAACAAGCAGAGTGACACAGGAGTGCAGCAGAGAGATCTGGAGCTCTCCCTCACCAGCTGTTCAAATGGGTGTCCTGGCTGCCCTGGCTCCCTTTGAGGACACATGCCCAGCTTTCCTTTCCCAGGAAAAAAGAGTCTGGCAGGAGAGTGCTTGCCCATGTCTCACTCCAGTGAGCCTGGCAGGCTGTAGGCAGCTGTAGCCACAGTGACAGACTTCACCTGAAACCACCCAGAGTTCAACTTCATTAGTGCCTTCCCCAAGACTGTGTGGCAATCTTGGAGGAAAGTAGAGACCTAAAGTCCTGGGCAGTGTGCCTTTACTGCTCCTCTAGAGGAGGTAAATCCAGGCTTGGTTTGTTCTGAGAAATGCAAAACTTTGGGGTTCTGGCTGGGAATTAACTCAAAAAAGTGGTGTGATGATAGAGATTTTGGGTTTGATTGTAGGAGCTAACAAATAGTTAAGAAAAAAGCTTACAAAATTCCTCTAGGGAATCTTAATTTGAAATATTTCCTTATCTCCTCTACATTTTTGTCATAGAGCTTTTTTAGACTGTAACCTCTGATACTGCTTTCATGGTAAAGTATATGTCAGTAGTAAAATTTCATAAATTACTGTAGAGGGAGTTGGTGTTCAATACTGTAAACAAGACTGAATGGCTTCAGAGTCAATAAAATGTTTAAAAAGTCGTAATAGAGTGGCAATAAGCACTTACTCAGGAGTCTTTTAAATATTTATTTTTTTTTTTTGTAAACGAGGAATAATTCTTTGGAAGGGATCACTATATTTTGGCCCCTTCATAGCAGGAATGTCATGCAGTCTCTCAAGGTTTACTTCTTCAAACAGAAGCCAAGGGCAGATCAGGGCAGCAGCAGAATCAGGTTTGTGTTATGTTTATCATTGCTGCACACTTTCCTCTCGTGGCCTGCAAAACCAGTGCACAGTTGGAGCTGCAGAAGCTGAGAAAAGGGGCTGAAAGTGACCTAAATATTACATCCCTGCTAGTGACTGAAAACCTCCCAGTCTGTCCTTGGTGGCCAGTCCATCTAGCACCAGCTGTTCAAATCTATTTTATAAAGCTCTCTCAACCTTTAAAAGGTGACTGCTTCTAAACTGGCCTTGAGTGTAGTCCCCAGTCCAACTTACCCTATTAGCTGTGCCTGGCAGTTTGTACTTACTGGTCTGTGTCTCAGATGTACCAGGATCAGTTTTTGTAACTGAAGTAGATTCAGCATAGCTACCCAAACTGTAGTGATCTGGTGTGTGCTGTGACATGGTTTGGTTTACAGCTGTGCACACAGGTACAGGCACTCTCTGTCCCAGAGATTGCAGTTGCCCGATTGCCTGTTCCTAAACCAATCCCAACAGCTGTTCATCCTTCTCTTCACATTTATTTTTTTTTTATATGAGATTTCATACCAGATTTCATATCTTCCAGAGGAAGAGTGTTTCAGGTTTGAATTACCCTTAAATCATGCTGCCTAAATCATGTTGTTTTCGTTTGGTTTTGGTTGGTTGTTTTTTTGTTTGCTTATTTTTTATTTTGTTTTGGTTTTGCTTTTTCAACAACTGACCATCTTTAGAGAATGTTGAATAGCATTTGTATATCTCAGTAGTTTGTACACGTGTCAATGTCTAACCTGTTACTTTATTTTGTCACCTGAGGAGATGCTGGGTCATGCAAAAGGAAAAAAAAACCCTCTAGTTCTTATGACTTTTAGTATTTTATTTTACAAACTAATGTAAACAAAGATGACATGGTATGGGGAAGAGCTAAAGTGTAAAAATCAGGCCACGAAGGGCACAATGACCAGCCTTTTTAGTGGAGTTAGGGCATAGTCTGGGGTACCTGTATGAAAGAAGAGGATTATCTAGACAACAATGATCTTACTGTGGCATCCAGTGGAGAGGGACTTTAAGGAATGATCTGAGTTAAGTCAGTCTTTACTTAGTAAATCAGTTAACTAATAAGGGAACACCTGGCTATTTTTCACTGTTTTTTTTCACAGAATGATCAATTTTGAAAAAAATGACTGCTGCCTTTAATAGTCGAGAGAGTAGGACTTTTTCTGAATCTCCTGACAGGTGATGCTAGTTAAATGGACATTAAAAATTATGTAAGAAAATGCCTTTAATTTAATAATAGATGCATAACATAGAGCTGTGGAGTGTCCTGGGGCAAAGAACAAAGCTCGTGCCATTTGAAAGGCTTGGCAGAAGCAGCACAGGCTGTTCTCATCAGTTGCATCAGAAGGACTGTGAATTTCCTTAGCAGCAGCAGAGATCCTATGCCATGTGCACTGGCATGGTGTGAGAACAAGTGTTGGACCAGCTGTGGTGAACAGGCAGGCACTGGGGGCTGTCCCATGGCATACACTCATCTTTACTGCTGGAGTTGGTGCTGCCTGCTTAGTAAGTGAAATGCATATTGGAGTGGCCAGGCCAAAATGTTGCTCCATAGCCACATGCAGTCTCTCTGGGGTTTGAGGAATGTTGTTTTCTTGGAGTACTGACATAGTTTGGACCGAATTTATGTTCAGAGTATAAGCTTCAAAACCTCAGGCTCTAAACGATCTCAGCTTTGGTTGGCATGTAGAAAAGTGAGGATAAAGGGCCTATATCCATCACAGTCCAGTTTCTGAACTCTTCCTCATTTTGACTACAGCATCTTTTGTTCCCTTCACTTGAAATAGAAACAATTTTTGGTCATATTTCCTGGTTTATGGGCTTAGTTTCACAGTCTCTTTCTTAATTCCATTGTGATTTTCTGCACAGGACAGGTTCAGCCCACCTTCAGCAGAGTGTCTATCACCAGCTGACTGCTTAAATGTGGCACTTTCTTTTCAAGGATAAGAGATTTTTACTGTATGGAAGCAAGCTGTGCTCTGCCACTTCCCCTAGAGTATTTTTTAATTCACAAGTATAAAAAGAATTTCTGTGCCCAAAGGCAGGGCAGGAGCACAGTTAAGATTTATTGTGAACACAAATAATTGCAAAACGAGCTGTTTAAGAGACCTGCTGGTGTATGTTTTTTAAAGATTGTGAGTCCTCATATTTGGATTGTTTACCCCCAAGTCTCCTGAGCAGTGGGGTGTGTATGTCCCAGCAGCTCCTTCCACACCAAGGGAGTTGTGCTGGCTTTACACCTAGAAATGTTGTTGCTTCAGCAGGACCAAGCAGTAATTGGGGTGAACTGCACCATGTAATTTTGAGTCTAATTGTAGCCATCTTGAAATGGAATCTTTGCTTACTAAGAAATGTGTTTCATATTGTGCTTTAGGCTAGAAAAATCCCCAGTAGAAAGAAGAATTTTTCCAAAGCAAAGGGGTAATTTTTCTAGTTTGCTTAACATCTGTCACCCTGGAGGCTCACTTCTGAACTGTGGTCTGTGCCTCTGCAGTGCCTGCTTCTTAAAGAGCTCAGATGGTGGCCACCAAGATAATTAGAAAATTGGAAAAAGAACCCAACAAACCCACAGGTCATCAGTAATTAAATAAAACTGCCTTAATCATAACATTTCCTAACTTTCCATTTCTTTTACTATCATGCTTTGATTGCATTCTTTTAATAGTCTTTTGTTTCCAAGTATCAATCACAGTTAAAAATTGGAGCTCTTTTTACAGTATTTCACACTTAGGTCTTTTTTGTTGTTTAGGAGAGACCAGAGCTGAAGAGAGTCTCTGTTGTAGCAGATGATGCTGGTTAACACTTGCTGTGCAGCTCAGTGCACTGACTGCTTCTCAGACTCTGAGCTCAATTCTGGTCTCTGATATCAAGGGGAAATTTTGTGTTGCCTACCCTGCAAGTGTCTGGTGATGTCCAGGTGATGTCCAGCCTAGCAGAGAACTTTCATGGGAGGCATGTGCTTTATGCTGAGTGCACAAGGACTTTGCTGAGATCAGTACTTAGAATCTGCAAGAAATGTTGGAAAAATAATGAAAAAAATAGACATTGGAAATCCTTAAAATCTTACTATTCAGGAAGGTATCTGTTTAAATTAATTCCTATTTTGGGAGCCCTTGAAAGACTTTTTGAACTTTTAAGTCTATCTAAATATGCATGCTGTCCCATCTAGGGGACTAAGTGTATTAATGGATCACAAATAGGATGTGCATTAACAGAGCAGAAGTAGTAAATGCTAAGTACTAAATAAATCCAGGAGCAGGGAAAATAAACCAAATCACTTCAACCATCAACACATACCTATTTTTTAATAAACCTGCTGATGCTGAAAGGCTGTTTTAAAACAAGAGCAGTAAAGGTGCATTAAGAAGCACTATAAAGCTCCAGTGCTCTGGATTGAAGGTTGCTTGTCAAACATTAATGCATGTCTATTGTGAGTATGCATTATAATAATCCTTTAATGGGAAAAAATCCTTTTAAAGTGGGAAAATACTCTTTGACTTCAGTATAGTGGAAAATGAGATCTGCTTAAAACCAGTCACTTGCCCTGGACTTAAAAGCCTACCAAAATACATGAGAAAAGTATATTTGGTGTTGAGGGCACAATAAGTGATAGATGTTATTTTGGAAGCAGTGCTTTTGTTTTCAGGGGTAACTGGAGATGTTTGAGTCACAGAGTCTAAAAGTCTGACTGGTTTTAAATGCAGCTAATTTTAAGAACTTCTGAAAGCTATTACAGTTCTCTCATTGACAATGTCTCTTTTGCTTTTGTCTTCTAATAGCTCTCTGCAAACGTGTCAGCTGTAAAATAAGTTAGGTGGGAAATAGATTCACAGATGTTAGGGGTTGGAAGGGACGTAGAAGATCATCTAGTCCAACCCCCCTTCCTGAGCAGGGTCACCTAGACCAAGTCACCCAGGAACAGATCCAGGCGGGTCTTAAGTGTCTCCAGAGCAGGAGACTCCACAACTCCCCTGGGCAGCCTGTTCCAGAGCTCTGGCACCCTCACTGGGAAAAAGTTCTTCCTTGTGTAAATAATGATTCTCTGTGAAATTAATGTCTAAAATACAAATCAGGGACCAAAATCTTCTTTGTTCTTTTGTCTTTCAGGTCCAAACCATGAATTACGTTGGGCAGTTAGCAGGGCAGGTGTTTGTGACTGTGAAGGAGCTGTACAGGGGGCTGAACCCAGCCACGCTGTCAGGCTGCATAGACATCATTGTTGTTCGGCAGCCCGACGGCAGCCTGCAGTGCTCCCCCTTCCACGTGCGCTTCGGGAAGATGGGAGTTCTGCGCTCCAGGGAGAAAGTGGTAAGAAAAGGGACAGTTTTCATCTGTACTGTCTGGGGGTTCATCCTAATGGCAGGAGAGTCACTGAATGTGCAGTGATTGCTAGTCAAGGTTTTCTTTAGATGCTCTTTGTAAAAAGTGCCCGACTCGAGACAAGGTTCAGTTAAAATCACTGTTAGCAAACTTTGCATTTCAAAGCATGATTTGTAAGACAGTGACTACAATAAAAGCAAACCAGACTGACTCTTGTAACATTCATTTGCAATAAAGAAAAATTTTGTATGTGCTAATGTGAGCGTTTACTAGATTCCAGTAGTGACAATGTATAAAGACACTTTTGTTTAATGTGTTCAATGATACAAAAAGTAATGTTGTTGAGTTTAATTGAAGCTAGAAAAAGCAGTGAAGATCTTTAGATTAATATAACCAGGCTGAAAAAACTGTCTATGTGCTATCAAATGTAAAGTTGATAGTAAGTAATGCACAACTGATTATTTGAGGGGATAGTTTATAACTACATACTTTCTATGTTCTAATGTAGCTATAATTGTTCAGCAGGAAGATCCTAATGTCATAATGGATGTTGTTCAATTCTTACATAAATAAGAAATATTGAAGATGGGTAAAAGCTGAGAATGTTACTATACCAATAGTCCTGAAATATAACATAAATGTAGACACCAAAAGTCTCAAAAAAAAATTACAGTGAAAGTGGAGTTAGTGGCAAGATTGGCAGAGAGAGATCCTCCTGAAAAGAAATGGAGATAGTTAGGGCTGTATAGTGGTGAGATAAATGTGTGGAAGAAATAAACACGTGACTTGTATTGAGAATGTAGAACAGTGTTTCTCATAGCATAAATATAAGTTCATTTAACAAATTAGAAAGACAACATTAATATTAAGAATTTGCATGTGTAAGTATTCCTTGCTCAATTCAAAATTAGCCTATGAATTAAAAGAGCAAAAAGATATATGTGGTGAGTGAAGCATTCAGAATAACATTTAAAAAGATTCAGGACTTCATATAGTTGCTATAAACTTTCCTGAGTAGAAAAACAAGACAGCAGTTTGCTGAGTGAGTTGGAAAACCATTTTGTCATTAATGGCCTTATGAAGGGGTTAGGAGAGAAACAGACAAGTTCACTATTTTATGTTTATTACAAGGTTTCCTACTCTTCCCTGAGAAGCATTTGCCCAGAGACAGTGGTAGGATAGATAAACAGGAACTGTGTGCCAAAAATAACTTTATTTTCATATGGGAATATATTTATTTTCTTCCAGGTTGACATAGAAATTAATGGAGAGGCTGTAGATTTGCACATGAAGCTAGGAGACAATGGAGAGGCCTTTTTTGTGCAGGAGATGGATAATAATCAGGTAAGAGTCAAAACTAATTTTAATTTGCCTCCTCTTCAGAGTCAATTTTGAGTTTAGGAGTTTTGTTGAAAAATATACCTTTTAACCAGTTTATAGTTTTGAAAGTTTCTGACCATTTTCTGCTATGGAAATTCAATACTCTGCAGTTACTTATTTTTTTGATTTGCTAACATTTGGAAAAATCTTTATATATATATATTTATTTATCTTTTTTTTTTAGATTACCTCCTTTAGGTAATCTAAAATATATATATTACCTTTAGGAGGTAATCACATTAATGAAAATAAATCACAGTTTATGTGCATGCCAGTGTGTGAACATAAATAACATGTGCAGGGTTCACAGGCCCCTAAGTTGTGTATAACAGAAGTTAATATCTTCATGGACCTTCTTTTTTTTTTCAGAATTTTTTACTTTGAACATATGTGCTTAGCAGATTGTCAGTAAAAGTGCACAGGTTCTATAAACATCTGTGGAAGTCTAATTTTTGTTACTTTTATGAGGAATATGTGACTTAAATTTTGGCAATTGTGCACAGAATTTTAGAACCAGATTTATGACTGATGTAGGAACTAAAATGTTGCATAGTTGGAATTTTTTTCTTTCTTAGGAGGTAATTCCTTATCATCTCTGCACATCTCCAATTCTGTCTGAGGGACCTGCTTTGATGGAAGCTCAAATGAAGAGAAACTCCATAGACAGGATTAGAAACCTGGACACCAGTGCATCCTCACAAGTACCACCCCAACCCCACGGATCCCAAACTTCTAGTGAAGCACCTGTGGTCTGTAGCTCTGTGAAAAAAAGGAGGAAAAAGAGAAGGAAGTCTACCCATAAAATAGACAGCTTAAAAAGAGAAGACATTGGAGACACATCAGAAGATGAAGACATGTTTCCTATAGAGATTAGCTCAGATGAAGAAAAAGAACCATTAGACAATTCAAGGTATCACAGTGGAATTGAGATATGTAATGGAAACCTACTGCTAGGTTAATGTTCCATTCCATACTTTTACAACAGTAATTTCTGTCTAAGTCACTATATGTGGTTGATGAAATCTTTCTTTAATTAAAATTTTTGGATAGAAAGCTATTGGGAATGTTAGTAACAAAAATAATGAAAATTACATTGTAAACATAAGAACAATCCTCCATCATGCTTTGAACTAGCAGGTGTGATTCAGGTAACATTTCTGTATCTCCTTTTAGTTCAGTTTATGTTAATTATTCTCTGCAGTAGGGTTTTGTATTGTGGTTTTTTTTGTTGTTATCTGGAGTATATGCCAGTTCAGTAATCAAGTATGGTTTTTAAATGTCATGTCTTTCCCTATACCTAGGATCCCTGTTCCAGATGTTTTTGTTGATGATGTATCTGACATAAAGGCTCCTGCAATTTCTGCCTTTTCTCAGTCTGCATCTTACCCTCGTTCAGATGGAGAATGGTCACCTCTGCAAAGGTACTTTGCTGATAATACAGCTCTGAAAAATCTGCTTCTTTCCATCAATGCCTTATATTCTAGTGCTGTATGAAGTCTTACTGAAAATGTTGCTATGAACTATGGTCACTGTCAAATACTAGGTGACTGCTTTCTATATTTGTAATCAGAGAGTGTATAAAAACTGTACTGTCCTTGATTCAACAAACACATACATACAAATGCAGGGCCACAAATTCAGATTATTTATATCTGTTAATATCACCGTTTGCATATAAATACTGTAGACTTTTTGTGAAATCTGAATCTTTGCCTGAGGCACAGACCTTGTAAGGAATTTAGTGAATGCAGGTATATAAATTTAACAGTGCAATTTGACAAAATAGCTTTGAAATGGGCCACAAAAAGCTCATGTTCTTATTCACTAAAAAAAAATATAAATCATATTTTCCACACATCAAGTGATTAAGTGATCCAGTGATCAAGTTGTTAAAAGAACTACACCCAAAGTACTAAAATTTATATACCAGCACACACTTGATGTGTGAAAATATGATTTATATTTTTTTTTAGTGAATAAGAACATGAGCTTTTTGTGGCCCATTTCGAAGCTATTCTGTCAAATTGCACTGTTAGACATGAAATATTTATTGTGTGAAAAGAACACACACAGTAACTTGCTTACTTTTTCCTGTACATGTATTTGTGTGTATGTGTGTGTCATTTGATGTCATAACAGATAAATTTGGATCTCCTTTCTTGTGTCTGCAGAACACTGTCAAAAAAAAAAAAAAGGGACAATTTACAAAAACAAGACCTTATCCTAAGATGTCTAATCTCAATATACTATGTTTGTAGTTGAATGGCAGAAGAAGTGAGAGCAAGGAGATTATTTCAGACCAAGAGTTTAATTTAAATGTCTTGAATTCTGGAAGTATAATATGAAGTATAAAGCTTAATGCAACTAGCTTAACCAGTCTGGTGATAGCTTGTGTCAGTACCCTGGCCCTTTCATGGCTTTTTCAGTATGCTCTGTTTGTTTCTTGAATGCAGTATTCTGGATTTTGAAAACTCTTAGATGTAAATTCATCATTTGTGTAGCTTCTACACAAAGACCTTATGTTAATCAGCACTTATGAATAACGACATCGTTTCTCTTCCCACCAACATGCTGTGCTGTCCAGTAAGTCTAGAGAATGCACAGGGCAACCCTCTCTTCTCCCTGTTCCAGCAGATGGAGGCCTATCTAACTCTTGTCCTCAACATCCTTCTCACTTTACTCCTCCAGACAGGTAGAACAGTTGTCCTCCCTCTTTTCTGGGCTGCTCTAATCCTTTTAACACATTCATACACTTTTAACAGATTAATAGTATGTGAACTTCATTGAATTTGTACCTGCACTTATTGCTAACCCAGATGATTTGAAAGAAAGGACACTGAAAACCACTTCCTTTGCTTGCTTCTTTGTGGCCATTGGCTGCAGCTGAGTTAATGAATTATCTGTTGAATGTAGAAGCCTAATACAAAACCAAGCCTGTGAAAACCAGGGATAAAATTGAGCTGATTAAGATGATAAGAACTAAATGAAGAACTTTAGCTAGTGAAAACTTACATTCCTCTGAAGATTGGCATTTTCATGTGTTTTTTTACAGTCAGTATATATTTTAATGACATTTTTATCCCATGGTTTTCCTGAGTTGTTTGCCTGTGTGTATGTTGCAAAAGTAAAAACAAAACAAAGGTGTTGGAAATTTAACAAGGAATAAAGAGTGCAGAACATTAAATGGGAGGAGCTTAGTACCAAAAGAGAACTTCCCTGCCTTTGTTCCCTCATTCTGAGGGAGGGAAAGACTTCCTGTATGTTGGATTGCAGGGGGGGAGCATATTATAAAGATGACACAATAGCTGAGGCATCTTCTCTAAGGTTTAGGACTCGTACTTAAGCCTTTGCTGCAGTGTAGGAAACCTCTGACTGTGGACTCAAGGATATTGAGGTGCTGGAGCAAGTGCAGAGGAGGCAACAAAGCTGGTGAAGGGCCTGAAGAATAAATTTTATGAAGAGCAATTGAAGGAGCTGGGACTGTTTAGTTGGAGGAATAGGAGACTCAGGGGATACCTCATCACTCTCTACAGCTACCTGAAAGGACATTGTAGAGAGGTTGGTGCTGGTCTCTTCTCACAGGGGTAATTCACACAGGCATTTTTCACTGCAAGAGTGGTCAGACACCAGAACAGGCTGCCCAGGGAGGTGGTTGATTCACCATCCCTGGATGTGTTTAAGGGTCATTTGGATGTGGTGTTGGGGAACATGGTTTAGTGGTGAACATTGTAGAGTAGGGTTGATGGTTGGACTTGATGATCCTAAGGGTCTTTTCCAACCTGAATGATTCTGTGACTCTTCTACAGAGCTNTATATATATATATATTTGTATAGAATGTAAACAGCGATGTGAAACAGTAATGTTGAACTTCAAAACAGAGCAATCTGAATTGTTGGTTGCCCTTCCCTTTCAATGACACCTTATCTCAACATATATGCCATACTAGGTGCTCAAAGCTGTATCAAAACTGATAATTTTGAGGTTTTCCCAGCTTCTAGGTCTGCCCTCTTTAACTTGACCATGTTGTGGCAGAAAGTCAAGATGAGATGCTGGGACACACAAGGTAGTTCTCAGTGTTTTTCATGAGAAGGAATGGCAGACACACAGGTTAATATGGAGCAGTGATGAACTCTGGATGGCTCCATGAACTTTGCTTTGGAGTTCACCTGTCCTGCTGTCTAGATGTACAGCTGAAGTGTGAGTAAAGCCCTATATTTGTCTGCAACCATTTTCACAGAATCAAATTATGGTAGAGGTGGGAAGGGACTTTGAAAATCATTGAGTCCAACACCCCTGCCAGAGCAGGAGCACCTAAATCAGCTTGCACAGGAAAGATGAACAGGCATGTTTTGAAAGTCTCCAGAGAAGGAGACTTATCAACCTCTCTTTGCAGCTTGTTCCAGGCTCTTGTCACCCTCACAGGAAGTAAGTTTTTCCTTATGTTGAGGTGAAATCTCCTGTGTTCTAGTCTGTGCCTTCATCCAGTCACTGGTCACCACTGGGTCCCATCCTCTTGACATCCACCCTTTGGATATTTATAAGCATTGATAAGATCCCCTCTCAGTCTCCTCCAGACTGAACATTCCCAGGTCTCTCAGGCTTTCCTTGTAAGAGAAATGCTTCAGTCCCCTAATCCTCTTTGTAGAACTCTCTTGGACACACTGTTGGCTTTTGGAAAACCAGAGTCCAGCAGGACTCCAAGGTGATTATCTGTGGAGCTGCTTTCCAGCAGGTCTACCCCTAACCTGTAATGGTGCATGGGGTTATTTCTTCCCAAGTGCTTTCCCTTGTTGTACTAAAAAAAGAACTTCTCCACTTACATTGCTTATACATTTTACAGCTTAGTTATATAAGTATCTATGACTAAAATCATAGTGCTTGTCCTATTCAAAGTATATCCTACTGCAGCACTGATGAAAACAAGAAATAATGTGGATAATTAGGTGGCTGTTTTTGCAGATGTGAAATTCATGTTAAAGGGAAGTAATTATTTTCCTGTACTAAATGAACTCCCTACCATCTAGCTCTACAAACCCGCCTTACACTGAAAGAGCAAAACTGGTTTTAGCTCTTTTTTTTTGCTCTTTACTTCCAGAAGAAGGTGTAAATCAAGCATGAAGAATACATACTAAGTATAGGCAGATTTTATGTTTCTAAGAGTGTAGGTAAGTCAGTTTGGACCTTTGATTTAGGAATGTTGCATGTAGTTTTTAAATGAGGGTTGCATTGGCATACCAAAGACAAAAAATAATAGTCTTTGTTCACAGAGTTCTGGGTGAGATTCTTTGACTTGCATTTTGCAGAATGGCAGTCAGAATAAAAATTTTTCGTTTTTGTTCTTTAAATCTTTATTAATGACTGGCTGGACATCACATGATTGACTTCACCACATTAAAAATAGACTACAAAGTGATAAGTTACTAATTAATGATTAAATATGGATCATCATGTAGTCAGCAAAACAGTTAAGTATTTTTTAACTGAAAGGGCTCAGATTTTTATGTATCTTTGCACTTCTGCTG
>VYZU01014172.1:26846-74474 GCA_013401355.1 Ceyx cyanopectus | reverse complement strand
AATTTTTATTTTTTGTCCTCTAAGTGTGTATTGGCTGTAAAGTGTGCTTGTTTAAGGGAGCATATTTGGGAATGAATACGTGAAAAGTGAATTTGTGATTTAAAATTTTTTTTTTTCCTTTTTTTTTTCTTCTTTTCTTTTCCAGTGGGGATAATGCCCAAAGCAAGAACATGAACGAGATGGGGCCACAGTCTGCCAGCCAGTCTCCACAGTCTGTTGGGAGCTCAGGTCTTGACAGTGGAGTTGAAAGCACCTCGGATGGACTCAGAGATCTGCCCTCCATTGCCATTTCTCTCTGTGGAGGCCTTACTGACAACAAAGAAATAACCAAAGGTACAGAATGATCTTCTGAATTCCAGGCATGTGCTGTCTGCCTGTTTATAGACCCCTAGACCGAGGAAGCAGTGCCCTCCTGTGGCTGTATTCTGGGACGTGGTGAGAAGATCCATGCTGTCCCTGCAGTGAGAAGTTTCCTAGTATAAAATAGCAGACTGATATGAGACTTAAGATTTTTAACGCATTTTAACAATCCACTGTTTGCTAAATTTGTTGAAAGTATTTTATTGGTATTTTTATTTCCCGATTGCATTACGTTTTGTATCACAATAGTGTAAATGGCACTTCTGCCCCTTGGGTAGGAAATTCACAGCTGTCTGTGTCAGGAATGAACAAGGTGATCTACAAATGAAGGCACTAGGAGTGGGAGCTTAAAACTTTAATCTGATTTCCTGCTCTACCTCCAGTTTCTTGTGTGACAGAGAAAAAATATTTACAATGCTCTGTGCCTTAAACTTTCTGCTGCAGAATGTGAAGATAAATGCCTTAAGACTTGCAGTTTCTGCAGTAATATAGCATAATAAAATAATATAAGCCTGATGCTGCACTGAGAGCTGTTCAGTAGCTAGTTATTAAAGCATTGTTGTTTACTAGACTTGTATTGTTATCTGAATTACTTGTAAATTACATAGATTTTGTGAAAGGAGTCACAGCCAGTGGTAGGGGTACTTACAAACATTTGCACTTTGCTGCAGGCCTTACAAGTGATCATTAAGTTTCTGGCTGAGGGTTCACATATACATCAAGCCCATCAATTCCTGCTCCTAACTTGGACAGGGGATCAGTGAATGACATGGCAAAGTACTTTCCTTGCCTTGCTTAGAAGCCTGATTTTTGTTCCTCACAACTCCATCATGAGCTTTCACTGAGCTTGTATTTTGAGCAGAAGGACACCCAGCAGCTAACAAAGAAACCACAGCATCTTCTGAGAATTGAGATCTTGCTTCTGTGTTACTGCTAATCTCAGCACCCTAGTAATGAAGGGCTGACCCTGAATGTGAAACATGCATGTCTGAGAAATGTGAAGAGTTTTAGATCCACCCCACCTGGGCATCTATAAATGCATGCTTTACATATGTAATTTTTCATCCCACAGAAGAATTCTTAGAACATGCAGTAACATATCAGCAGTTTGTGGACAATCCTGCTATCATTGATGACCCTAACCTTGTGGTTAAGATTGGAAATAAGTAAGTATATTTCAGGAAAAATATAATTTACTGTTGTAACAAAACCACTTCTGTGGCATGCAAGTGCATTAAATTAGTGTAACTGTGGCTGAAAAATAGCTTTTGAATGCTCCTAGCTTTGATTCGTCCAGAAAGAGTCTACTGTCTAGTAAATTCAGGATCTTCTAGTTACCTTTCCTCCTTTAAATTGAGGAGCAGTTTCAGATAACCTTTTACAGCTGACTCAATTTGAATTTCAAGAAGCTGGTATAAAATGCTAATAGTGTTAACACTCAAGTGGGAGAGTGAAAATGAAATAGGATATGGACTTGCTAAGGCTTGCCCTGAGACAGTTTGAATAACTAATATTTACAGGGATATGGCAGGCTGCTTGCAAGCACTCTGTGAGCATCAGTTTGTCTGTATGTATGCTGAATGTTTTGCTCATCTGCATCTGTGGAGGCATTGCTTTTGGAGACCTGTCAGACTTCACCCACCAAGTACAACACTTCTGCTCCTGCAAGGCTGACATGATTTCATATGCTTGTGTTGCTGGCACCAGTGCAGCACTATGGTCTATGCCAGATCCAGCTTTTTGGAGGATGTTTTAATTTGAGAGCTCCTTGCTCCTGTCATACAGTGTTACAGGGTAGAGGAGTGATCACAGTGTTGTGCTGCACTTTGGTGCTGGTGCCCTTAGTCACAGACATTTTAAAAATGCATCCTTACATGATGGTTTGTATTGCATACATTACAGCTTCATACCTGACCCTCTCTGTAGTCTGAAGTGAGTCACTTACTGCTTCCCTACCATAGCTCTCTGAATTTGATGGTATGTCTACCTGCCTGCTGATGTGTTGGGAAGAGAGGAGTA
The DNA here is from genome assembly GCA_013401355.1 of Ceyx cyanopectus. Taxonomy (NCBI): domain Eukaryota; kingdom Metazoa; phylum Chordata; class Aves; order Coraciiformes; family Alcedinidae; genus Ceyx; species Ceyx cyanopectus. The sequence continues at coordinate 72,095 of VYZU01014172.1, read as the reverse complement.
CTTAATGAGGATCTCACTGTTACATTCTCTGGAAATCCTGTGAGCTTCATCTTTCCTAGACAGATGATAGTACTTGAGTACTGAGTACTGTATACCTGAGGGGAACAAGAGTTGGCCAATGTTCAGCAAGTAATAGCAAAAGCTTCACATCCTACAGACCACAGGACATTTTTTTTATTTTATTTTGTATCTTCTTGACAAATTCTACTTTCTACTTAAGGACATAGCTTCTCCTGCACACTTTGCAGAGTATGTGCTGTAAACACCTGCAAACATACTGTGGAATAAGGTGGGTCTGTTATTAGTGGTGCAGGCCAGAGTTTGATGCGTGCTAAAAATGCTTCATGGCTTTAACATGCCAGGTGATAAATAGCAGGTAGTTAGTGAATTACAAAATGCACTAATTGTCTCTCTTGCATGCTCAGGTACTACAACTGGACCACAGCTGGTCCCCTTCTGCTGGCAATGCAAGCGTTCCAGAAACCCTTGCCAAAGGTGAGAGTGAATGTGAAGGTTGGAGGAGGAGTTGTGACATCCTGACATTTATTAAGGCAGGGATGAGGGTTTTTGTACAAAAGAACCTCTGTAATATCCATACACACATAACCATTTATCTAACTTATACTGAGGGCTAAATAAGCAGGGCTAAATGAGGTCTGTGAATAGTGTTTACTTGATAGACTAAGACTATCACAAATATTTTGAAGATAACTGCATTTTTAATTATATACTTTGATGCCTGAGCCAGATACTTTGGGTTCTGCCAAGGATGGGTAAGTGAAAAGAATTGGTATGAAATATTTTTGCCATTAGAATCATAGAATGATTAGGGCTGGAAGGGGCTTCCAAAGGTCATCTAGTGCAGCCCCCCTGCAGTGAGCAGGGACACCCTCAACTAGCCCAGGCTGCTCAGAGCCTTGGCCAACCTCCCCTGGAATANACCCCAGCTCCTTCAGCCTGTCCCCACAGCAGAGCTGTTCCAGCCTCTGAGCATCTCTGTGGCCTCCTCTGGCCCTGCTCCATCAGCTCCATGTCTCTCCTGTGCTGAGGGCTCCAGAACTGGATGCTGGGCTCTAGGTGAGGTCTGAGCAGAGCAGAGGGGCAGAATCCCCTCTCTCCAGCTGCTGGCCACACTTCTCTTGCTGCAGCCCAAGATGCAATTGGCCTTCTTGGCTGCCAGTGCCCACTGCTTGCTCATGTCCAGCTTCTCATCCACCAACACCCTCAGGTCCTTTTCTGCAGAGCTGCATTAAGTTAAGGGAAATTATGATTTCAGCAGCATTGTGGTTCATATAGGTTATAATCTACGAAAATTCTTCAGTGAGTGTGAAATTCAGTGTGTTGGGGTTTTTTTTTAGTTGTTTTTTTTTTTAAATGGGTAGTGTATATTCTGAATGCTGCTGATTTTTTGACAGTGCAGTTTTAATTTAGTGGAGAAGCCAGTATATATAGTTGGAACAGTCTGTATGATTGGGATGATTTACTTGGCTGAATATTACCTCTGAAACTAAAATTGCTCATTTATGCTATTAATCATACTGGCTTTAATGACTTGTTAATTAGAATTTTAATATGCTGTAATAATGGCACTAAGGAATGGAAATAGTTTATCAAAACAGGCTTTGTGAAGTGATTGAAAACTGGTATATCACACTTATTCTGCAAAACAGACTTAAACACATGATTCTGTGATTCTGTAAGCATGGCAGTTATCTCACTAAAAGTCAGTAGGACATCTTAAAGTTGTGCATACATTTGAGAACCTCCTTAAATTGGAACCATTGTTCTCAGCAGTGGTGTTCCATTCTCAGTACCTCTGTCTACTGCTTGTTTTTCTTACTTTGGTTTAAAAAGTTCTCATCTGCTAATCTTTATTTCTCTGACAATTTTTTTTATCATGTAGTTTAAATAATATACTGAAGAGAACCTATGGAAAACTGAGAAAAGGGAGGCATTGTCCCATACATTAGCTGAACTCAACCCCATCTCTTAACTGCTAAGAGTTCTTGGAATAATTTATTTTAGTGTTTGTTTGGGTTTTTTTGTTTAATTTTTTGTTGGGTTTGTTGTTTTTTTTAAATCACTAATCAATGTCATGGTTTTACTTTGGTGACTTCACTTACAGCAGAGGCTATCATCTCTGAAAGGCTAAGCTATTTCTGAATGTTTTTAAAAAGTATGGCCACCTGTACTGTAATATAACCCCCTTTGGTCTTTTGCTTGCTCTTTCAGTGATTCAGCTCTGCTTGTAACAACACATAAGGCTCTGGTCATTACAGCTATTGAAAGAAACTTTACTGAGGTCTAGTGTTGTATTGTTCATTGGTCTATAACCAATGAAATGTAGCTGGGGTTTACAAAAATACCAATTCTAATATCGTTGGTCATAGCATCATATTAAACTAATAAAAGATAGTAATGTCTTTGCTTTTTTTTCCAAACTAATGATTAAATATGAACATGGTAGTTACATTTAAATAAAAACTAGAATCTTGCTTGTAGGTTTCTTACTGTTTGCATGAAAACTCCTTCAGGAAGTGATATGGGTTTTTTGCTTTTTTAATTTATTTTTTAAATATGATTTGCACTAAGTAACTTCAACTAAGTAACTTCAGCCAGTAGGTTCTCCATTCTAGACATTATACTAATATCTATTTATGTTTTTTTTTCTTCTTCTTTTTCTTCTTTGATTTTATCTCTCATTTTCCTTTTAAAAATACCATAAGTATTCATGCTTAAGTTACTTCAGAGCAGCTCTGGAAACCATTAGGTTTTGCTTTAGTAGGATTTATGGTCCACAGACAGTATGTTTACTTTATTCTATTTATTATCAGTTAAAATTGTGTGTTTGACACTTTCTTTCATTTACATGTATCAGGTTGTCCTTTGTTTTGGTTTTTTTTTTATTTTACCATCCATTTATCACAGGCCACTGTGGAATCTATAATGAGGGACAAGATGCCCAAAAAGGGTGGAAGGTGGTGGTTTTCATGGCGGGGGAGGAACAGCACTATTAAAGAGGTAAGTTTAGGAAGCAGGCAGTTTCCTTTTGGTTGCAGTGGGAAGGCTTGATGCCTCTGTGTTCATCCCTCAGAACTTTGCTTCTGAAAGCATCTGGCTGTGGAATTTGCCTGAGGATATGCACATTAAGATATGTTTAAACGGGGTCTGAAGTCTGACTTTGGACTTCAGAAAGTTTTTTAGTCGGACCCCCATCTGAAATATTTGCCTGCTGTGTTTTAGCTCTGCATTCATTTTCATCAGACAAAACTGAGGCAGTATTATCTAATGTTTGGGAACCTAGAATTGAAGAGCTGTGCCACTAATTTAATGGGTTTCTGCAGATTACCTACCATTATGCAGTTGCTTTTGATAGTTGAAGAACAGGCATATTTATGAGTAGAGTGAGCTGTAAAATTCAGCAAAACCTAAGAAGGAAAACAGACTATGCATAACTCTTAAAAGTCTTTTGGAATTTCTTTTCTGAGCATTAAAAGTTTGTGGTAACAGTCTTAAAGCCATGGAAGAACTTTAAAGAACAGTGACAAAGCAAAACTGTAGATGAAATATTGATCTCCTGTCTAGACATGTTTAATCTTTAAAACTGGCTAATAAAACCTCATCATATTAATTTATACTATTGAAGAATTAGTTAGAATTATATTTCTCAATACTATTGAGAAAATGACTTCTAGCTCATTTTTGTGGTTGTGCCTTAGTCTATGAACTTTTTTGCATTGTATAAAATACCCATTGTACTGATCTGTAGGTATGGACTCCAGAGCACAAGATTTTAGTTTCACAGTTGGATGCTTTTTGAATTGCTCTCTGAGTGGAAGTACTTGGTTCTCTTGATCTGTGGCAGCTATAAATGGAGAAGGCAAGATATTACTGTGTGTTTCAAAACCACTGACTGTTTAAAAATCTTGTGGGATGACATCTATAGAGCTTAGCATGTACGCAAGATAAAAGCAGTTTGGAAGGTTGTATTGGATTTAAGATTTTAATGATTCTGTGAAAGAGTCATACTTCGCTCTTGCAGGTGAAATCTAGCTATTTGAGGTGCAGGAACTGGGCAGTTATGGGACTGGTCTCAGAACTTAACAGTGTTAGATAAGAAATCTGGTGTTTCTGTACTTTTTCTATGCAAAACTAAATCTTAATTCTGAGTCTTATTTCCTCTTATTTTTGCAATTTTTAGTTCTTTGTGCAGCTTTTATTCTTTTGGAAAGCTGTGAAGTATTACTTTCCCTACCAGCAAAGGAAACAAATATGCTGTTGATTTTTTTACCACGTCTATACAAGACAGAATTTTGTTCTCAAATAATTTTCAAAAAGAATATTTTCTGTGCCCAACAGGAGATGCACAGCTTGTCATACTTGTATTTTTACAGGAAACAAAGCCAGAGCATGGTGGGAGTGGGAGTGAATTTACAGGAGAAGGCTCTTCACAGATAAGCTTGGCAAACAGGTACCCCCAGAATTATCCATACCGGAAATGAGCAAGAGTTACCATTTAAAAAAAAGAACAAGTGCCCTCTTATATCTGAACAAAGAAATACTATGTCAGTGAAAGATGTTTAATCTGTTATTCATTGCACCAGATAAGTGCAAATGGGAAACCCTTGCAAACTTGTGAGTGTTCTTTGGTGTTTCTGTGATTTGACTGGCAGCTCTGTGACACACATTCCAGCCCTCTGAAAAACAAACAGTAATTGGAGCAGTTCTCTGAAGCTCTATGTATTTCTCTAGTTTTAAAGGGAGTATCACAGGTGATCCCATGCTGTTGGCAGATCCTAGTTGTTAAATTTTCCCATTTACTTATATTTATGGCCTGACAATTTAATTTGTTCCTGCATATTTTGTGAAGTTCAGGTTCCCAAGACTTTGCAGGCAATAGTTGTAGAAGCCTTTTCCTTCTCATGTTCCAGCCTAATGGTACTGTATGGCCAAGGAACTGTCCTGAAGGAGAGGTTTTAAGATGAGCTTTAACTTTGATTTGGAGGCTTTGGAGGGATGAGTTAGTCAGGGACAACTCTTCTTCTGTGCCCCTCTTCTCTACATACAGATATGACTGTAAAGGCAGCTGGCTGTGTGCAGGCTGTACTTGGAGCTGAAAAGGGACAGATTCAATTATGCTTTATGCTCATAAAATTCAGTTCAAGGATCATCTTTATAAACAAAATAAGCATTGGCTGCTGTTCTTTCTGGGATCAGCAGTTGCAGTGCAGGTGGATGTGCTGGAAAGAGGATTCCTCATTCTGTAGGAGGCTGGCAGTTACCTTAGTTGCCTCAGAATTTGAGAGCTAATTTTCCTTTTAAGTGACATTTTGGTCTGTTTCTTACATGGTTGTTAAAAGATAAGCTTTAAAGTGGGATTAAGACTTCAAGCAGACTAGACTGTAATTGGTGTTCTTTGTTTAAATTTTAACTGACCTTAGGAAATCTGTCATTAAGAGTTTATTGCTCACAAGCAAAATGCCACAAGTGGGAGGTTGAGTAAAGCTTTTAAGATCGATGTTACAAAGGATATGATAGGTGTTTAAATGTTGCTAGTCATGACATATGGTACCCTGATATTGGGTCAAGACTTCCTAACATCAAAAAACATCCAAGTGTGATCAAAATAAGAGGCCAAACACTGATTGTTTTCAAGATGGGATTTGTAGGATGAGAAAGGATATTTTGTCTTCCACCTAAGGTGATAGATCTGTTACTGTAGGAGAACTTTCTATCTGAAGAAAAATATCCTTAACAAATTTTTCAAAAAAAACCTGTTGTAGCAGAAAAAAAATATTATGCTGATGTATAATTAACAGAGTTGTGTAAAGGAGCTCAGGTTTTATGACTTTTCATCATCATATCCTGAATGGGATAATCCTGCAAATCCTGGAAAAAATGTGTGAATGGAAATTCAGCACTTCATTGATATTTTTAAAGCTATGATGTGAATGGCTTCCTGTGAGAATTACTTAGGAGCGAAGAATCAATGACTTATTTGGTGACTCACTGTTAATGTATTTTTAATGGATGCTGAGATGCATTTACTGGTATGATAACATCATTTTCTTTGTGTGCAATGTTCCAGAAGAAAAGATGAATCTTCTTCAAGTGATGAAGACCCTAGAGCTGCCAAACAAAACCTTGGGTCATTACAAACCAACTCAAGTCATCTCCCATTATTGTCTGGAATCAGTTACAAAAAAACACTTCGACTCACTTCTGACCAGCTCGTGAGTTAATTTCACATCCTTGTCCTGAAATGTCATTTCTAATACAACATGAGCATTGCTGCTATTCAGGCTGGCAAGGCTCTTACATCTTACATTCAATTCTCTCTCTTGCTATGTTTTTCAAAAATATTTTCCTTCCCCTTTTCAGTATTAAGCAAGAAAGTTGTACCTTACAGCAAGTTCTGGGGTCCAGAGATTGGAAGACATGGGATCCCATTTAAAAAATGACAAATTCCAAAGTCTGTGTTTGTCACCTGAAGTAATGTGCAGGAACCATGCCCTTTTTCAGTTCTGTAAATTCAAATGTGTGTATATATTAGGCCACAGGTTTTCTGCATTTTGACTTGCTGGGGTTTTTTTCTTTCCTTTTCCTCCTCTCCTCCTGCCTTTCCTCTCATTCATAGGCAGACAGTCTCATTTTACATAAATAAAGTTTTCTGTTAGTAACTTCTGAAAGAGTTGCTTGTGAATTTAATATGAGGCCAGGCTCTTAATTTCTTTTGAGCCAGTTCTCTTCCTCTGTGACAGAGATGTTTTTACTAATGGTGACAAAACTGTTACAGTTTTTCATCCTGCACATTCTGATCTGATCTGGAAGAATAGTCTACTTTAGGGAAATATTCATTTCATCTTGGCTACAGCCAATTAGTTTTATGGAGGAAACACACAAGACACAAGGCATATAGCATTAAACAGCCCATCACTCACTGACTGAATAGTTTGGAGGAAATGTGGAATTTTTCCCAAGAGACAGATGGGATATGTTGGCAATTTTCTATAGCAAACAGAAAGCAAGGGTTACACAAATATGTTGATATTTTCAGATTCAGAAACCTCCCAGAAATTAGCTACTTTTAGATTTGGTTTCTTGATCAAGTGGTGGGGGTGATAACTGTTACCTGGCAGATGGTTTGCATTCTTGCCTTCTTTTCACATTTTAACTAATTGAAAAATTGTGATGAAATAGCATTATGAAAAAGAGACACTTCAGACACTCCTGCAGGCTTCATGAAAATGAGTAGTTAGGTCCACAGACAGAATCAACATGCTCTCTCTTGCCCAGCATGTTGCAAAGTGACACGAGACAGTGGGAAGGAAGGGCAGGGAACTAAGGAAATTTGGTGGAGACTGGAGAGTTATAGGTCACATGATATGAGAGTTGGGTTATAGGAAAAAAAAGTAATACCATAGAACACAAATCCCCCTGTAAACACTCTAATTAGGAGTTCCTGGAACTCCTTGTTACCTACATTTCTCTGCATATAGATATATCTTAGAATGAAGAAGTCACATAGATAGTCCCAGTTCAATAAATTGTTATTGTCAAGGTGAACCTTTGGGTATTTTTTTTCCTTTTTTTAAATGTCTCTAACATGAAACAGAATTGAGTTTTTTGGTTTGTTCTGCTTTATAAAACACCACCTAATGTACACAAGGCAAAGCAGATTTAGACAACAGCTCTGCTGAAAGCCTTATGATTCAGTTTGATCAAGGCAATGATCATCTGTGGCTTTGTGTTTGCCCTGTGCCAGTTTCCCAGTTTGTTGACTGTCTTGCTGATAATGTCTTACAGAAAAGCTTAAAGCTCAAAAATGGCCCCAATGATGTGACCTTTAGTGTGACAACCCAGTATCAGGGCACCTGCCGCTGTGAAGGCACCATTTACCTGTGGAATTGGGATGATAAAATTGTCATTTCTGACATTGATGGAACAATCACACGGTGAGTTCATGAGCAGGGAGAGGCTTTATCTGCAAGGACAAGTTGTCTTTTGGACTAAAGGATAATAAAAGTAACTATCAGGGAATTTACAGTCCTAGAATCACCATATTCTAGTGTCCTGGGGAAGGGTGGTGTTTGTTTTGGTTTTATTTTATTCTTACACTGTTTGAAAGTCTTTAGCTGAATTCTTAATTTAATAAGGATGCATGCTAAGTGTGCCCATTTTTTGTCACCTATTGGTGTTTCATTATAGTATTTGCTATTGGAGGACCTCCTGCAAAATAATAACCTTTTTGCTGCATCACACTTACAAAGTGCATTGAGTACGTGAAAAAGAAGCAGCATTTGAATTCTAATTTTCTCAAAGACACTACTGGAACATTCCAGTGAAAGGCATTATTTAGAAGACAAGACTCAAAGATCAATGTCGGGCTTAGAATTAGATGGAAAATTTCAGATTAATGAGTGAATTTTGGAGTGACCAAAATGATGTATTCACTTACTGATTTTTATTCATTTATTTATTTAACATTGGGGAAAACATGTGGAACAGGGAAACACATAATAAAAATGTAAGCATTGTCTTTTGACCTTTTAAAATTAAATGCTTAGATTTGTTTCAAAATAAATTTCATTCAAAATCCAACTTAGCTGTATTTAATTAGAAAAAACAAGAAGCAATCTGGGATGAATTTAATTACTTGGTTTTAAACCAATATTTTTTTCTTCCTTGTCATTTATCCATTGTAGGGCAAGCTTTTTTTTTTTCCTTTGATGCCAATATAAATGAATACCCACACACACTTTGTTTTCTTAAGCTTCAATAAAGCAAATGGGATATATTCTTCTCTCTGCTGTTGAGCTGACCAGAGAGTTACTGAATCACTTTACCTTACAAATCTATCCCAAGCCACTGCCCAGTGTTGTCCTCTTTAAGGTGCAGGATATTTGTGTGAATTTTGTGCTGTACATCTCTATCATGTTTAGTCAAGTGGGGTGCTCATTTGTTTGTGGTGGCAATTTCCCATAAAATTTATTTATGGGCATATTTGATTTATTTAGAAAATTTCTAATGTAAACCTATAAAATTATGCTGCATACTGTGTGGCCTACTTCACAGGTCTGATTTTGGTAGCCTGTGTGCTGTAACTTCCATGTAACCTTATGGTCCTGGGGTACAAAGCTAATTAAAACAACATGGCCAAGGATGGGCATGTCAGCCTGTCTCAAAAGAAAAGGGAATCAAATCATTCTTTTCTGATCACAATCAGTACCTTACAAAAAAACTTACCTTCCTTTGCTGCTAGCCAAATAAATTAGTAGGGTTTGCATTAGGCTTACTGTTGCTCTAAATATTTGTTGGGGTATTGTTGATTTGTTTTGTTTGTTGTTTCAGTTCTGTTTATTTTCCTTTATTCAGGTCAGATACTTTAGGTCATATATTGCCAACTCTTGGCAAAGACTGGACACACCAAGGCATTGCCAAGTTGTACCATAAAGTGAGCCAGTGAGTATTCTGTAAATCTGCTGATGCATCTGTGGCTTGTTTGTGTTTATTCATTTACACGTGAAAATTTACATTGACCTAGGCTTCCCTTAACCTAAAAGGGTGACAGTTTCATCAATATCTTGTCACTTTGGTGATCCTTACACAGTGTAAACACCTGCTGTACGATATCCAGAGCAAAACCTGCTTGTCATATCAAAAGCAAAAGCTTTTTTTTTTGTCATTGAGCTGTGTTTGCTCTTCCAACCATCCCAAACAGATAGCTGCAGTTAGTTCCAAAAACTAGTCATTTGAATGAGTTCTACAGTTGAAGCAAGTGGAACTTTTTTGCACACTAGGAGTTGTCAGCAGCATTAATTCATAAGATGCTAATACACCATCTTCTGTCCTTGAGGAGAGTGTGAAACACATAAGAACTGCTTAGCTTAGGATGGGCAGTGTAGATGGAGTCCTTCTTGCCAAACTTAGCTCACCTGGAGTCATGCAGGGATGGAATCTGAACCACATGGATGACTATATAATTTATTTTGTCATTTCTGGTTATAAATACTTGTTGTTATTCCATTGTTAAATTGAAAAGTGAGGAAGGATCAGTCTTAAAATATTTTGTTTTGTCATAGGTTAATTTTGCTGGAAGGTGATAGGACATGGTTTAATATTCCTGATAATATTTAGTAGATTCTTGGACTTGATCTTGAAGGTTGTTTCCAACCTTAACAATTCTGTGATTCTATTATTCTATAAGTAAATGTTGCTTAAAGTGCAATTGAAGGGCATTGAAGGTGGAAGGACCTGCATTCATCATCTTTCCTTGTCTTCTACACTCTGTGTAATCCATGGAGAAGGACAGGAATCTTAAAAAAAAAAATAGCTCAATATGTCTGAGATTTAATGATGTTTCAAAAAAAGTGCTTTTTTTCTGTTAACGAGTGAAGAAATTTTGTACAACAGTAGAGCAGCAGTGAGTTAGGTCAGTTAATGTTGTTAACAGGGAGAATATCCTGCTATAACCTATAACCTTATATGGGTTTTTTTCAAATGGGGATATTTACTCTGAACATGATCAGGAGAAAAATAATCAGACCAACTCACATGCAAGGACATGTGGGAATGCCCCTAGGTGAGCAAGGCTAGTGNAGATCAATGTCGGGCTTAGAATTAGATGGAAAATTTCAGATTAATGAGTGAATTTTGGAGTGACCAAAATGATGTATTCACTTACTGATTTTTATTCATTTATTTATTTAACATTGGGGAAAACATGTGGAACAGGGAAACACATAATAAAAATGTAAGCATTGTCTTTTGACCTTTTAAAATTAAATGCTTAGATTTGTTTCAAAATAAATTTCATTCAAAATCCAACTTAGCTGTATTTAATTAGAAAAAACAAGAAGCAATCTGGGATGAATTTAATTACTTGGTTTTAAACCAATATTTTTTTCTTCCTTGTCATTTATCCATTGTAGGGCAAGCTTTTTTTTTTTCCTTTGATGCCAATATAAATGAATACCCACACACACTTTGTTTTCTTAAGCTTCAATAAAGCAAATGGGATATATTCTTCTCTCTGCTGTTGAGCTGACCAGAGAGTTACTGAATCACTTTACCTTACAAATCTATCCCAAGCCACTGCCCAGTGTTGTCCTCTTTAAGGTGCAGGATATTTGTGTGAATTTTGTGCTGTACATCTCTATCATGTTTAGTCAAGTGGGGTGCTCATTTGTTTGTGGTGGCAATTTCCCATAAAATTTATTTATGGGCATATTTGATTTATTTAGAAAATTTCTAATGTAAACCTATAAAATTATGCTGCATACTGTGTGGCCTACTTCACAGGTCTGATTTTGGTAGCCTGTGTGCTGTAACTTCCATGTAACCTTATGGTCCTGGGGTACAAAGCTAATTAAAACAACATGGCCAAGGATGGGCATGTCAGCCTGTCTCAAAAGAAAAGGGAATCAAATCATTCTTTTCTGATCACAATCAGTACCTTACAAAAAAACTTACCTTCCTTTGCTGCTAGCCAAATAAATTAGTAGGGTTTGCATTAGGCTTACTGTTGCTCTAAATATTTGTTGGGGTATTGTTGATTTGTTTTGTTTGTTGTTTCAGTTCTGTTTATTTTCCTTTATTCAGGTCAGATACTTTAGGTCATATATTGCCAACTCTTGGCAAAGACTGGACACACCAAGGCATTGCCAAGTTGTACCATAAAGTGAGCCAGTGAGTATTCTGTAAATCTGCTGATGCATCTGTGGCTTGTTTGTGTTTATTCATTTACACGTGAAAATTTACATTGACCTAGGCTTCCCTTAACCTAAAAGGGTGACAGTTTCATCAATATCTTGTCACTTTGGTGATCCTTACACAGTGTAAACACCTGCTGTACGATATCCAGAGCAAAACCTGCTTGTCATATCAAAAGCAAAAGCTTTTTTTTTTGTCATTGAGCTGTGTTTGCTCTTCCAACCATCCCAAACAGATAGCTGCAGTTAGTTCCAAAAACTAGTCATTTGAATGAGTTCTACAGTTGAAGCAAGTGGAACTTTTTTGCACACTAGGAGTTGTCAGCAGCATTAATTCATAAGATGCTAATACACCATCTTCTGTCCTTGAGGAGAGTGTGAAACACATAAGAACTGCTTAGCTTAGGATGGGCAGTGTAGATGGAGTCCTTCTTGCCAAACTTAGCTCACCTGGAGTCATGCAGGGATGGAATCTGAACCACATGGATGACTATATAATTTATTTTGTCATTTCTGGTTATAAATACTTGTTGTTATTCCATTGTTAAATTGAAAAGTGAGGAAGGATCAGTCTTAAAATATTTTGTTTTGTCATAGGTTAATTTTGCTGGAAGGTGATAGGACATGGTTTAATATTCCTGATAATATTTAGTAGATTCTTGGACTTGATCTTGAAGGTTGTTTCCAACCTTAACAATTCTGTGATTCTATTATTCTATAAGTAAATGTTGCTTAAAGTGCAATTGAAGGGCATTGAAGGTGGAAGGACCTGCATTCATCATCTTTCCTTGTCTTCTACACTCTGTGTAATCCATGGAGAAGGACAGGAATCTTAAAAAAAAAAATAGCTCAATATGTCTGAGATTTAATGATGTTTCAAAAAAAGTGCTTTTTTTCTGTTAACGAGTGAAGAAATTTTGTACAACAGTAGAGCAGCAGTGAGTTAGGTCAGTTAATGTTGTTAACAGGGAGAATATCCTGCTATAACCTATAACCTTATATGGGTTTTTTTCAAATGGGGATATTTACTCTGAACATGATCAGGAGAAAAATAATCAGACCAACTCACATGCAAGGACATGTGGGAATGCCCCTAGGTGAGCAAGGCTAGTGCAAGAATACAGGTGTACTGTGGATCCTTGGATACACTGTGCAATGTGGCCAAGCCCCTGGGTACACCAGAGCATCAAAGACAGGGTGTGGTGAGTTCTGTAATTGGAATTGACAAAAAGAAGGAAGTGAGAAGAAAAATTTATTAATGTCTGAATGGGATTAGATAGAGTTTAAGATTTTAACTTTTACAAGAAAGATTACTGACTGCTGTCTGCTTAGGTTGATATTTCTGGTATACGTGGAAAATAAAATGAGTTTTCTTTTATTACATTAAATTGATCTGTTCTTACATATTCAAATTAACATAAATGTTTGAAGAACCCCTAGTACACATCACAACTGTCCTCTTAGTTAATTTTATTTGTTCTGTGTACTGAACAAATATGGGTACATGCTAAGACTTGTTTATTGCTTTTTGGTTTACACGGATGATAAATTATAAATTATGGATAATGGAATCTAAATTATGAGCCACTCATCTGTGCTTTTATTCTGTATAGACATATGTGGCCCCAGAAAAGACAGGACAGACTGGGAATTCACATGCTGAACAGTCTTTAGTTCCATGTATAACCTCTGCATTACATTTGGTGAAAATGTTCATTAATTTCTTTAATTGCAGTTGTTATTTCTGTGCCTGCCAGAGTTGTCAATTTTTAGGGCTTTGATGATGATAAACATGGGGGGAAAAATAGTTTTGAGTCATGTTGTTTTTCAAATTACTGAGTTAATTACATAGTGGCTAGATATTACAACTGAACACCATAGAAGTGTTCAATAGTTAGATGTGATGGCCATGAGTGCACCTAATACAATATTTCTTTATATTATGAACAATAATTTCTTTACAGGACTTGCAAAGAAAATTGCTGTTCAGTTGTACTAACATCATTAGAATCTTCTGTCGTGAATAGAATCAAGGGTAACCTGTGACTTTTGCCAAAACTTTTAATTCAGTGTCAAGTCAAAGATTACTTCTCATACTGTGTTTCAAAGTTAAAATTTGCTCTGACTTGACAGACTAGTTGTTTTTTGGGGGATTTTTTTTTTTTTTCAAAGTCCCAAAAGGCAGGAGTACAACACTGTTAATACAGAAGAGCCTAATACAACATTGTCTTCTTTATGCCACCTGTTTTTCTCTTAGCAGATGTCATTTCAGTTAGTTCTGAGAATTCTGGCTCTGCTGTGCAGAGGTGGATAGAAAACCATAAGAAGTCATAAGTTATGGAAAGACCAGAGATAAAATGAGCCGCCTTTAGTTGTAAATCACTAACTACAGTAGAGCTAGATAGATTTTAATTATACAAGCTTCTGGCAAAAAAAAATCTGTTGGTTTGTTTGTTTTTCTTTCTTTTTTCTTTTTTTTTTTTCCCTTTTAAATAAGTTTACATTAAATGTAAGTCTGTTTGACAGTCGTGATTTGATTCATGTGAAAACAAACCCACAAACCCCCTTCTTGCCCAGGTGGCCAAGAAGGCCGATGGCATCCTGGCCTGCATCAGGAGCAGCATGGCCAGCAGGGCTAGAGAGGTGATTGTCTGTCTGTGCTCAGCACTGCTCAGGCTGCACCTTGAGCAGTGTATCAGTACCACAGTGTCAGAAAGACATTGAGGTCTGGAACAGGTCCAGAGGAGGGAAAGGAAGCTGATGAGGGGTTGTCATGGTTCAGGGCCAGGGCAACCCCCAGACAAATGACAGATGCTCTCTTTTAACTCCCCTAAGAGAAAAGGAATAAGGGAGAGAGACTTAGTGATTAGAAAAGGAAACTGGAACAATTTAATGAAAATGAAAATAATGGAATACATACAAGTATGTAGAAAACCAGTACTGAACCCAACCCCCTGATGGTAACTCCATCACCATCACTGGTGCTGTGGAGCTGGCAGTCCCAGACTGGGCCCTGCAGCAGCCAGAGCTGTGTTCAGGAGCTGGATTCTGGCACCGGGGTCAGGAACACCCTGATGGGATGGAAGGCAGAATGGACAGAGTCCTCCTTGGGGCTCTGAGGGGAGAACCCCTCAAGAGAGGAAGAGCCAACACCCTGAGCCCAGAGCCTAACCCAGCAGCCAGCTTGCTTAGCCTGCCAGCTCAGCCTGTGTGCTTTGCTCTCTGTGCCTTCTCCCAGAGCCCCTCCAGACCCCCGAGCTTTCTCTCCTGGCTGTGCTGGCTGTGGCTGGAGCACCTCACTGGTCTGTTTGGGGTCCCCTGTCCTGTCCCCTCCTTCCCACAGGTGCAGTCTGTCACTTTCTGCACCCCCAGTGTGATACACAAGTTCTAGCAGGGGCCTTGGCATCCTTGGTAGTAACTCTAACCACGAGGTGCTATCACTGCTAGAAGCAGCCACTGTCTGCAAAGCATGCTGCTAACTTCAGGCAATGCAGGTAGTTAGAAACCCTGAGCTGAACAGTAAAATCACTGAACAGAATTTGTTCTGTTCTCACTCAAACCAGGATAGGGGTCTTGAGAATAATTATTATGAGGTGCATGTGGAGGAATTGGGGTTGTTTAGCCTGAAGGAAAGAAGACTGAGGAGAGACCTTATCACCCTCTACCTGAAAGGAGGCTTTAGTGAGGTGTATGTTGGTCTCTTCTTACAAGTCACAACTGATAGGACAAGAGGAAATGGCATCAACTTGTTCCAGGGGAGGTTTAGGTTGGACATCGGGGAAAAACTTCTATACCAGAAGGGTTATCAGAGACTGGAACAGGCTGTCCAGGGAAGGGGTTGAATTACCAAACCTTGGATGATTTAAAAAGCCATCTAAATATGGTGCTTGGTAGAGTTGGTTAACAGTTGGACTTCATAATCTCAGACATATTTTCCAACCAGAACAATTTTGTGAAAATTATTAATGTTGACCTACCTGCTGTATTTTTACTTCAATTTATTCTTTTATCTCTGCTCACAGAAATGGATATAAATTCTTGTATTGCTCAGCACGTGCTATTGGAATGGCAGACATGACCAGGGGATACTTGCACTGGGTCAATGAGCGAGGAACTGTGCTGCCTCAAGGGCCAGTCTTGCTGAGTCCAAGCAGTTTATTCTCAGCTTTTCACAGGTAACAGAATTTCACTTTTATGAAGAAGGTCAGATTTTAGCTCAGGATAAATGCTCAGCTCTTTTTGTTTGTTTGTTTGTGTTTTTTTCTTACTTATTGGTGCAAAATTTAATTAAGAAATTTTGTTAGAGAAAGACCAAAATTCAACAGATACTTACATTGCTTAATTTATCCTTAGAGGTGCCTCAAAATACATCTGTGTTCACTGTTTACCAGTAGGCACAGCCTGTTGACCTCATGTGTTTAATATTTAGCTATAAGCAAAAATGTTCACTTAGTAGTAACAATTAATTTTGTCTTAATTTTTAAGGTGTTCCAACTGGCTTTTTTTTTTCTTGGAAGAATATTACCAAGTGGGTTTTGAAGACATTCACATGAAAATGAAATTAACTTTTTATACTCCTGACCGCACTGTGGTATTCTCTGTGGACAGTGTCATTCTTTCTAGGTGTTGAACTGTAATAACTGAATAATAATAGCACAGATCATGAATATTGTACCTTCTTCCTAATTTAGTGATGCGTGTGATCACTGAAAATATTTTAATCTGTTAAAAGCTGCCATGACAGGATATATTCATTAGAATTTTTAATGGAAGGTTGTTGAGATGTTCTGATTGACATGCTCCAGGCTGATTTACCACTCATGTTCTAAACAGAAGAGTCTGTGGAGGTATTACAGTGTGCTTCTTAGACCGATTAAATAATAAATGCAGTGAAAGGGTAGTTACTGGTATCTTCTGCTCCTCATCTCTAGAAATACATTTAAAGTGACACTCTTTTTGTATTTGGTATCTTTCTAAAGAAAGTGTGCACCTTTGTAACTGCTGTGATGAGTGGGTGATACCACAGAGGTGATTCGTGTGGTTCTGAGGGCTCTGAGATCAGTCTATGTGAGACTGAGGACAGATGGGTTTGTTTCTCTTCTGCACATTCTCAAACATTGATTTATACATGGAGCTGTTGTTCCAAAGGGCTGTATCACTCTTAGGAAGCTTCTCTGCTATTCACATCTTCCTTGACATATGTGTTGGTGCTGGGATGTGGGATTCTGAACTTCTGAAGGACTTTTGTGTCATGCTGGCATCTTGCTATGTTATGGGAACTCCAGACTCTGCAACCTGTTCAGTCTCCCTGCCAAGAGAAGCTGCTGTGAAAGGGCCTTTGCCCAGAGATAACTCCTCTGTTCATTAGTGAATTCTTGTATTCTGTAAGGAGCAACTTCTGAGAAGTAGAATATTCTTTTATTTCTTCTGCTAATTAACAGTGATGGAGTACCCTCACTGTAGAAGCATTTTAACAGGCTGAGGTGCTTCTAGCACATATGGTAACTGCAGTGCTGGGGGTGAGGGGGAGGAGAGCAGCCATACACAGTGAAGACTAGTATAGTCTATGAATTATTTTGCTGTTCTCAGGAAGCAGTTTGCTTGATGACAGTTTATGTTTCATAAGTTTTTATTTAGCAGCTACTGCTTGCGATCAACCATCCTTGCTTAGTAGCCATCTTTGCAACTTAGATTTCCATAGAAGTTACCTTGTTTCAGACAGTTTATGTACTGTGCCCATTATGTAAGCTTGTGAATTTTATTTTGTTTTCAAGGGCACTGTGATTTCCAGATGTGAATTTATTGGAGAAGGGTGGGGGGTCTGTGTAGAAGGAGTATTCAGCTAGGTGAAAAATGTTGAATAATGAAATGATTTGTGCTGTATTTAATGTGTACTTGTTCAGCCTCCCTTTTTTTTTATCATTTCAGGGAGGTGATAGAAAAGAAGCCAGAAAAGTTTAAAGTTCAGTGTTTGACAGACATCAAAAATTTATTTTATCCTAACACAGAACCCTTTTATGCTGCATTTGGAAACAGACCCGCTGTAAGTAATAGATGAATTTATTTCTGTTGCAGAGAATAGAAAGGTTGCTGTTATTTCATAGCTCTGTTGCATTAGAATCTACAGTCTTTAACTGGTAGTTAAGAATATTTTTTATTAGGCCTTTTGCAAATGAAAATATAAAGGTTCTGCCTCAAGGACATTACAGTGTAGGATACAAACAGAGATGGAAGAGCAGTGAATTAACTATGTTATATCTGCATAAGTTAGCATAACAGTAAATACTGGCTGAAATCCTAACTATGTAAAAAATATTTATGCTTGTGTGAAAACATTTCATTTTACTTGACACTGATACAGCATCAGTGAGTTATGCCTCTGGACTGACAGAAAAGCTTTCAGATGAATAGCAGGGGGACTTAGACTTAAAACTCTAAGTCTGCTCAAAATAATTGACCAAGTTATTTACCAAAAACATTACCTATATAGAATATAGAATGGGAGAGGACATGCTAGAGGTCAGTCCTTTGGAGAAAGACTTGGGGGTACTAGTAAATGAAAAGCTGGACATGAGCCACCAGTGTGCAATGGCAGCCCAGCAAGCCAATCAAATCCTGGGCATCAAGAGAAGTGTGGCCAGCAGATGGAGAGAGGTGAGCCTGCACATCTACTCTGCCCTGGCCAGACCTCACCTGGAGTTCTGTGTCCAGCTCTGGAGTCCCCAGCACAAGAAGGACATGGACCCGGTGGAGAGGGTCCAGGGGAGAGCTACAAAAATGCTCAGAGGGCTGGAACACCTCTCCTATGAGACAGGCTGAGAGAGTTGGGGTTGTTCAGCCTGGAGAAGAGGAGGCTCTGGGGAGACCTTACAGCCACCTTCCAGTGCCTGAAAGGGGTCTGTAAGAAAGTGAGGGAGGGTCTATTCACAAGGGTTTGTAGCAACAGGACAAGGGGTAATGGCTTTAAGCTAGAAAAGGGTAGATTTAGATTAGCTCTTTAATATGAGGTAAGTTTAGGTAAGCTCTTTAATCTGAGGGTGATAGATCTCTGGAATGGGCTGCCCAGAGAGGTGGTGGAGGCTCCATCCCTGGAGACATTCAAGGCCAGGCTTGACAAAGCCCTGATCAGCCTGATCTAGTTAAAGATGTCCCTGCTGAGTGCAGGGGGTTGGACTAGATGAGCTTTGGAGGTCCCTTCCAACCCAATACATTCTGTGATTCTATGAACTTGGATGTCCCAGTGAAATCTAAAGGCTCTACTTTGCACAGACAGTGGTATGTTGTTTGACACAGAGAGGAAGGCAGGTCTCTGTCACCCATTTGAAGGCTGTATAATTGAGTTATAGGCTTTTATCACTCCTGTCCTAGCCCAAAGAATACTTCTATGCATCCAGAAAATAAAACAGTCTGAGGGGCTAGGGCAAAGGCAGGGACCCTGGCATGTGAGTATCCCTTATTTTCAGTTTCTAGCATGGTCTAAGAGACAGTTTTGACACAGGCAGCTAGCAATCTTCCAGACAAATTTTGGATTGAATTTCTGTTTAGCTTGGGGCATGGAGCCTCCCCAGTGGACATTTGATAGAGCCACACTGTGGGGGTGCATGTGTAGAGCTTTGATTTTGTTGGGACTTTTTATTGTGCAAAGGCAGAATCATGATTTTTCTTTTATCTCTTCTGTTTAGGATGTTTATTCATACAAACAGGTGGGGGTATCTTTAAACAGGATATTTACAGTGAACCCCAAAGGAGAGCTTATACAAGAGCATGCAAAGACAAACATCTCATCGTAAGTCATCTCTTATCCCTTACACCTTATAAAATAATTTTCTGTTCTAATTTAAATAAACTAATTTAATAACCAAAGTTGCCCAAAGATGCATTGATTTTTCTGATGAAAAATCCCTTGGAACATTTCAAACAAATCTTTAAAAAAAAATAGAATAAAATGCAGACTTTCCATTTGCCTTCAGTTAAAATGTCCCCAAAACCTGATATAAAGAAATTGGTAAGTATTTAGTTTAATATATGTATCTACAACCTTATAAAGTAATTATCACAGTATGACTTAGGCTGCATATAAATGAGACTAACTAGTTTCTTGAAACTATCTGCCTTTTTATGGTCTTTTCAGTATTTCCTTTTCCTGTAGCTCCTATCTAGAAGAGCCAGAAAAAAAGCCCTGAAGATAGGGCCAAGAGCTTCCAGCAGGATGGTTAGGCACTGTAGCACCTATTACTGAATGGAAATGGCCAGTAGAAATGTTGAGGGTGTCCTTAACTGGAGTAACATGTATATAGTATATGAATAGCTCATTGAGCAGGGAGAGTTGCCTGAGCCAAGCTGGACAGAAACAGGGAAGCAAAATACGGGGCTTGAATATTTTAGCAGGTGATCTGGTTGGAAAATAGCATCTGTTTGTTACTAGGCAAGTGTCATTGCTTAGAATAAATGGATTTCTTATCTGAACTGTGAATCTTCTCTAGAAGCTAGGCACTGTAATCAGGTTTTGTTTTATTCATTTGAAGAGGGTGTCCTGGAAGACGACATGCTTTGGTGGGGGACTTGCCAAAATTCAAAGTATGTAGATTGGAAATGGTTCAGATGATTTTTATTTGTTTACTTTCCAGCTATGTCAGACTATGTGAAGTGGTAGATCATATTTTCCCTTTGCTGAAAAGAAGCCATTCTTCAGACTTCCCTTGTTCAGATACCTACAGCCAGTTCACCTTCTGGAGAGAACCTCTACCACCCTTTGAAACTCAGGATGTACATCCAGCCTCCTCTTAGCTGCATCTCTGAACACTTGGCCTCAGCTCAGAGAATGAGCTTGTGCTGCAAGGACACCGCTTGGCTTTTGCTGTCGACAGTTCAGCTGCAGTCTGTGATGTTGAGAGCATTGTATTCTTTTGCTGTGAGCAAATTTAGAAATTCATTTTCATACATTTCCAGATGACAAGAAGTCTTATTAAGAACAGGAGTTGCATTTCTAGCTCTTCATTCAGCTCCTCAGATTGTGCCATAAAGTTTCAATATTTAAAGTCGAATAAAAGTGATGTTGGAGTTGCAGTTAAACATGTCATTAGGTCATGAAGTGGTTATGTATCTTTTCTGCACCACTGAAGTTCTCTTTCATCTCATCAGAGCACCCTGCAAGTAAGGGAGCTGAAGATGCTCACCATTCCTAACAACATCTGGTGACCTGGACAAGGATTTCAGTCCATATGTCAAAATTCCTTTCTCTGAAGGAGCAAATGATTCCTCCTCTTTCCCCTCGCTTGACTAACAACTTTGCTTTAAGAGTTAATCACTGGTCTAGATCCTCAGCTATTGTACATCAACCAACTGAGCTGTGTTGTTTTATTCCAGCCTGTTATTTTGACACGGTAACACTTCTGAGAAAATAAATGTATAATCTAAATAGAAAGCAAATGGAATAAGACAGAATCTGACCATCTTTCCTCAATTTGAGAAGCAGCATGCTTCAGGAGTAGCTATTTGGGTTAAGGTAACCATGCAGGTAGGAAATACAGGCTGCTGTGTGTAGTGCCCATTTGACTGAAGTCACTGCTTTTCAGTGATTCATCTTACCCACAGAATGTGCTGAGTTTCAAGATTGCTACTGAGCCAAGAACACTGTGGATTTTGTAAAAATAGACTAGTTTTATTTGAAACTTTATTTTGGCTAAAATGTGAACTTTGATGGTGAATGATGCATCTCAGGTTTTTACTGTATGGATGTTTATTTTTTCTTGGTTTTGTATCATGAAGAATGGATACTTTTAGTGCAATTTACTCTCCAAGATAATGCAATCTTCTCTTTTATCTTTCAGTTGTTTTTCTTTTTCCTTATTTGTCCAGACACAAACTGTAGATACTGCTTTTGCTACTTGCTTTTGACAGCCTTAAGACTTCACTGTGCGTGCTAAAAGCAATATTCAGATCAGTTGATGTTTTCCAAATGGTCTGCCTTTACACAATGCAGATTGTACTGAAACATGGGCATCGAGTGACCATATTCCAAATGATTCTCAACTGTGCTTGTAGCTAGGACAGAAGATTTTCTTTTTCCTTTTAAAATATATTTTGAAGCCTGACTGTTCTCCGAGACACTGCAAATGGCATCATGAGATTCCATGTATTGCATTGAAGATGGCTCAAACAGTGGTTCACCAGCGGTGGTCTCTGACACTTGTGATGTGTGAGGCTCTGCTACATGTTTTGCAGCTGCTTTCTAGTGTTTTCAGTTAAGAGTTTAATAGTAGAAAGGCAGAGCAGTCCAGGAGAAATTTTAAGATGTGATTGTGGTTGGTTAGCACCCAAGTTTGGGAGCAGCTGCTCTATATTAGTTTGTTCTGTTGGAACAAATGCTGTTTTTGCATGGCAAGAGTGATAGTGTTATAGGTAGAATGGTAATTCTGTAGCAGGGGTTTTCTAACTTCTAGTGCTGCAGACTTTATCTGGGATGTCAGGGAGCCAATTTATCATTTCTCTGTGCCTTCAGTAGTGATGAATATAAGTGCAATCCTTTATACAGCTGCAGTGTGCAGTGGTGAGCCCTCCCTGTCTTCATGTTCACATGAATATTGCTGCTTCAGGCAAGGTGCATGCCCACTGTGGAGATGGAAGGCTTAGACAGAGAGGAAGAAATGCTCGTTTAATGACCCAAACTGATTGTTCTCTCTTGAAAGTTTAAAGAAAATGTATCTTTTTACTTTAAAGATGGAAGAAATGTGGTATAGATGTTCTGAAAGACAATCAGGATTGCAGGCTGCCAAACTGAGATGGCTGCATCTCTAAGTACACTTTGAAGTATCTGTTAATGCTTGTCAATAATGATTGAATGAATGAATGGACAAATATACCAGCTGCATCCTGTTTTAATTTGGATTTGGTAAAGGCCTATTTAAATCTATTTGTTATGCAGAATAAAATTAAACCAACTGTATTTTCCTTAAGAGGCTGTCAGTTTTGTGGGTTTTATCCTTACCAGGAGTTAAGATCTGTTTTGCTAAGGTACCACACACAGTAGCTTCCACCAGAAAAGATGGTCCCTGAAAGTTCTCTACAATTAAAGTCCGTGATGTATTTATTTATAACTTTATTTATAACTTAACCATAACTTAACCCAGGGTTGTCTTTTGCCATTAGTATTTCAAACCAAATGATGGTGTGAATGAGTGGTCATTTTAATTCCATCAGATTTGTAGGTGTAGTGCAGCACTTGTATGGGGAACCCTGAGATGCTGTGGAATCTCCATCCCAGAGTTTTTCAGGACCTGGCAAAATGAGTCATGTCTGTCTTGAATGAGTGTTGGCAGTCATCTGCTTCGTGCATGAAGTTGGACTGGATGACCTCCAGGGGTCCCTTCTAACCAACATTTCTCTGATTCTGTGAAGCTAAATGCCTTACTTCTGACATACTGTGTGCCCCTTTGTATCTGAAAGTTGAAATATAGATCAACAGTGAAACAAATGTGTGTTTTTATAACTAATGTTTATCAGATTTGCTCACAGAAAAGACTCTTACGAAAATTAAAGTTTGGACCTGCAAGAAACATCACCAGACTTTTCCAGAGTGTAAGACTTTTTGATTTGGTAGCTGAATAATTTTTATGCAAAATATTTACACTGCTTTGTTAATACAAGTAGCAAAAAAAAAGGGATGGATAACAAATTCCTATTCTTTCTGTGAAAGAAAAGAAAATCTGGCTTGCTTGTAGTGTAATGCTGATTTCTGTTACAGAATGAATATTTGGCAAAGATAAATATGCAGACATTAAATCACAGTATATTCTATGTATACAATGCACATAAGATAGAATACACAGCAGTGAGGAGTGACTAATGTTTATTTTCTTGAAGCTGCTGACTATACTGCTCCAGCTGTGTCACGTGAGGGAAAGAATACCAGGCTTGTTGCATTACTTACGTTGAAGATAAAATGTTACTGCTGTAATGTGGGGAGGGAGGAGAAAGAGGGTATTTGGTATTTTTTATTTGTAGATATGGATTATTATTTCAAAGCCTATTTATATACAGCATTTACTCTGTATATGTATGTGCAATGATGAAAATCCTTTTAACACCTCATCTTGACCTGCTGAATGCATCAAGGATAGAAATATATATTGTAATAAAGGCAAATACAAGTTTTTTCTGACTTTTTTTCAGTATGCTTTGATAGTGGCAGAGTGTTTTTGCACAACTGCTGAAACTCTGTAAATTGTGGCTTTTTTAGCTCCAGGCTCAATTGCATGTCTCTTATTGGGGCCATCTGGTGTAACTTCCAGCCCTTGGAACATTTTTGCTGTTCAACTGCAGTGTTTGACCCAGAGCCTTTTCAAGTGACAAGAGTTTATTGAGGGGAAGGTAAGGCAACAGTCTGGGCTCTGGCTGCTTTGGGGTATGGGAACAGCACCTCGGAGCCAAGAGTAATCAAATGGGAACTGGAGCAAACAGGACCAGCCAGGAATCCTACCCCAGCCCAGATTAATTTTTATATATATATATATTTTTTAATCTTCCTTTTGTCCAATTCCTAGTGTTCCCCAAGGAACTAGTCATCTGTGTAGCATGGCAGTGTTGCCATTCATGGCAATGAGACTACATAGGTTTTTCTCTTTTTTTTCTACTTCTCTCCCCCTGCCCTTTCTCCTCCTCTTTGACAGTGGCCATTCTGGCACTGAGAGGCAAACACCCTTCAGTCCATGAGAACACAGTGCTGCCTTTTGCTCCTCGTGCCAGGTTTGCCCATCAAACTAACTGCAACATAATGATACTGCCAGGCTTGTGTTAGTTGGTATGAAAACAAAGATGTTTGTGGTTGATAAGGCTCTGCGGAATCTCAACTTCTGTGTTAAAAACACAAGAGCAGCAGTATTTGGACAGCCTGCAGTCACTGCTGCTTCAGTCTTCTCTATTTTTTGTATGTCTCTGGCTTGTATAAACATTTACACTGGAGCTCTGGAGACAGGCTTTGAAATGAAGGTGCCTTTTTAGTTAAAAGTCAGAGAAATGGTGCTTTTGCATCAGCAGACTAAACTTTATAAGGACATATTCATAGCTTGTGGAATATCCCATTAATATTTGAGGTAGAAGAATCCGGGGGAGGAAACCTCTTGAGGAGCAAAGACCATAAAGTTATTAGGAGGTTTTTTTTGATGCCATGGGGAAGGTAGAGAATATTCCCAGAATACTACAAATTTTTTTTTCCTTATAAATAAATAGTCTTATTATGCATTGCAGACGCCATCAAGTACCTCAGGATAGTTCACTGCAAGAGGCAGAGAACTGTTGGTGCCAAGAGCTAGTGCCTAAAAATATAACTAATATATCTTCCAACTCCTCTGCAAATGCATAGAAAGGTGAAGCCTGGAGGTTCTTTCTCTTGGTGTGGTTTTTTTAGTGTTTATGGGTTTTTGTTGTTGTTTTTGTTTGATTTTATAGAAGTCCAGCAAAATATGGTGGTGAAGAGACTACACTGAGTGCCACAACCTCAGGTAGTCCTAATTACTCTTTTCAGTGAAACCCAGACCTTCATTTCGTGCTCTAGCATGTTGGAGATAAGCAAGGAAAGGGCTAATGGCAAATGAGAGACAAGAGACTGGCTCTGAAGAAAATCCAGCATTGGCACAGAGGAATTACAGCTGCTAGATGCTTTGAGGAAGAAATCCTCAGCAAGACCTTTACAGATATAGGGATATGAGGGAGAAAAATAAAGACAAATGAGGGATTTTTTCTAGGAGGGACTAGAGAAAGGGAACAAAAACAGAGCAAGTGGCCAAAAATCAGCTGCTTGTTTGCACCCCATTGCTGAACTGAGCTGGTTTTGCCTGAAATCCCCCAGTGTGCACTGTGCACAAGAGGTCAGAAGGCCATTTTGGCTTCATTTGCCAAGCAGGAGAGAGCAGCATTCACAAAAGGGTTATTTACACTGAAGTGTCCAAGGGGTACTGCTAACAGCAAGACAAAGGTGCAGCTAAATGTTAAGCTTAGGCAAAGACTAGGACTTTGTTATTTTTTCATGAACTTGGGAAACAAAGCTTTTACCTGCAGTATCTACACCTCTGTAGTGCCATCCATGCATCTTTTTAATAAGGATTGATTTGGAAAATAAATACAGGCATAACTTATCAGCCTATTTAAGCTTCTGCTTAAGTCATCCTCCCTTGCACTGAAATGTATGAATATTCCAAAGCATTTTGCTGTATAAAGGCAACTAACGCCAAGAAAACTGTGTACGGGGGAGATATCTGAGCTGAGAATTGATCTGTGTTTTCTAATGGATACCCTTGGACCAGTTTTTAGCCTTCAGCACTGTCAGGTGTTCTGCCTGCTGCCAGCAATCTATTTATTGATACAGGAAATCCATTTTGCCTTGCCTTGCTTTTAATGAGTTTTGCAAGCAAGTGGCCCCTTCCTGTGACTCATTCTGTGTTTTCTGAGCTGGAGATTGTGGTTTTAAGTTTCACATTGAAAAGTAACCACTGTGTCTGCTCTCCTTGTCTGCTGGAATCTCCACAAGAGGAATACATTTTGGAACAAAGAAATGTAAATGGAGTAGAAGTAGTTCATGTTCCTTTGCAAATTTGTATAGATATCCTTTTCGGGACAGTTAAAAAGACTAGTGCAACTAGTAAAACTAGGTCATGTTTTAAAATAACAGCTTTATCTTAGAACATTACTGTTAACATGGGCAAAACAACTTATTTTCCCTGATACCTCAATAAGTGTTGACACTGATTTGTAGCCAATAAATATCCACAAGTTAAACAGCAGAGTCCTTTCTCTGATCTTACTAACACAGGAGCAGCTCCACGAGAGTCTGGATGGCTTCTCAGATACACACAGCTATAGCTGCAACATGAAGTGTGAGTACAGAATAAGTGCTACAGATTTCCATTTAATTCCCAATTCCTCTCATCTCTTTAAGATGCTGGAGGCAAAGAGTTAGGAGGTTAGGATGTATTTGTTTCTGACTTTAGACAATAACATGTTGGTGAGAGAATCCCCTGCAAGCTGGGACCGTTAGCACTGAAAACTTAGGTTTACGTTAAAAAACTGCCATATATACATCAAAAACAATGACCAGGACAGTTTCCATTCCCCATTGCTAGACACAACTATTTATATTTCAGGCTCAGTGGCTATGTCTGTACAGATAAATTACTGCCCTGTAAAGGGCAGAGACCCTTTTTTGCCCCCTTGCCAATTGACGTGTTTTGGTGAGCGCTCAGCTGCCTGCCTGCCAAGTCAAGGTAATCAGTGGGCTGTGCAGGCCCTTGGACTGTGCTTGGCCAAGGTCATGCTGTGGACCATAATAGCAGCATACTGCATAGGGAGTGTGAGTCAGAGCCTGGGCTTGTGCCCTGCTGCTTTGCTCTCGTGTCCTCGCTGTAGTTGGGCAACTGACGGGTCTGGGACTTGGGATCTGGGCTGTGGTTCCTTTCCCCGTGAGCACCCCAGCTGCCCAGATAATGAAATGTTCAGACATCTTCTTCCAGAGGCTCTCCCTATGGGCTTGAGGAGGTGCTTCAAATAGCTTGGTCTCAAGAGGAGGCACTATCTGGTCCGAAACAGCTTTCACTCTGTCTAGCGCAAGCCTGTGAAATGTTAAAGCATGTTAGGGAGGCTGAGATCACCCCTGCAGTTCTGCAAAGAGGACAGAAAAATCTAAAAGCTCTGCTACCCCAGGCCTCTTGGAGACAAAGTGTGGATGGAGATATACAAAAAAACCCATACTTGAGAGCAAATAGGCACACAGGGAAAGCAGGAATTCAGCAAATCACTTGAAAAAAAGTGATCTTTCAATTACCCATCTCAGCTGTTAGGTTCAAGCTGGCAGAGACAACAACTGGAAAGAAAAATTGTGAGGCTCAGAAATGGAAGCTTTATTGGGAAAGTACTGAGAGAAAAAGAAAGGCAGAGGAGGCCCAATTGTAACTCTCAATTTCCTGTAGGGATCCACATATGTAAAAATGCAGTGCCCTGTATTATGGACTTAATTTCTGATCCATGTACTGTGTAAAGAGAAATACATAATAACTGTACATATTTCACAGAGTATGATAAAGTGGGATGTTTTTTTGGGGGGAGTTTGTTTTGTTTTGTGTCAGTAACAGATGGTATTAAGATATGGTGACTTAGTTCAGTTCAGCTGCTCACACACATGTTACTTTCTAATGCTGTCTCTGCACAACCTGAGAGCCCGCATGAGGATTACACCTCCTTGCAGGTCTTGTTTCTTCTCTCACTGTGGACTGCTTCTCTGCACAGATCAGTGGTGTAGAATCCCTTCCATTTTCCTTTGTCTTAGTAAATTCTCGTAAACCAAGGCTGTGGTTTCATGGGCAGCTGATCTGATCTACTCTTTTTTTACTGCTTAAAGGAGAAAGTCACTCTCCTTATTATTTGTTCCTCATGATTCTCCACCCCACCTCCTTGCTGTACTCTTGGGATGGTTTTGTTCTGCATTAGTGAGTTAAATCGGCCCAGAGGGAAGCAGAACCATATGCTTTTGTCTAAGTCCCATGAAACTGCAACCTAAATGTTACTATGTCTATATCCATCCTACACCTGACCCCTTTCTTCTTTCAGTAATTGATGTATAATTGTGGGCAGACCTTATAAGTGATGTGCCTGGTGCTTATCAGTGAACTTGAGAGCATGGACATAGCCACAGCCAGATGAGACCATGAGTGGTTACAAAGCACAATAAAAGAAATTGCAAGATCAAAAACATGATCTTCCATCTGCCCAGAAGAACTGATTGGGAAAAAAAGAAACTGGTCCTGGGTCAGGAACAGGATCTATCTTGTGCCCTGACACAGATATCTTGTGTTGGCTAAGATGAATCTTTCAATGTGCTTTGTGTCTCAGTTCTCCTTGAAAAGATGGGAATGATAGCAGTCCCTCTGTCCCAGGCTTCCTCAGAGGACAAAGCACTAATGGCTATGAGATGCTGTGATATGAAACTGAGGGGGTGTGCAAGTAAAATATTTGAATAATCACCAGTGGCTTAGCTTCTGAACACCTGACAGTTAAGTTTTGTCCTTGGGAGGGATAATGTCTCCATTTAACATCAGGAAACAAAAGGTCTTGGTAGCATCAGTTACTTCAGCTTCAATTTCATGGGTCCATTGTTAGGGTCCCAAGTACCAGCCTTTTGTCTGATTAGAATAAGGATTGAGAGGCAGTGGGGAGCTCAAGGCAGACTCTAATATGTCAGGTAAAGAGCTTCTGGCCTTCAAACTTATGAAGTGTTACTGCTTTGCTAATAGCTTCTGGTACTGCAGTAGCCTCTAGTATGTCTCATTGTTATCCCTACGAGTAAGAGACCCAGAAAGAACCACCTACCAGAAGAACCCAGAAAACTGACAGTGCAAGTATAAGGCTATTTGGATTTGCTAGATGAGCAGTTAGGGTGCCATTTAGAGATACCAAATAGCATTAGTGTCTGTAACAGAGAGTAGCATATACCAGAGCATCATGTTTTTTTGTCAGCTAAGTCCAAATCTGCTCTTGGGGTCATTGCATAATGTTTATTTACTTGCTGGTTATGTCCCAGCTAATTTTGCAATGTGAGTCTAAATCATTCGATCACACATCCAGTTGATCATTTAAGCCTGCACAATTTTATCTTTGCTTGCTTACACCCACTGTCTCTTGGTTTACACCAACCATTGCTGGTTTCTGTAAGACGTGCTGTATTAATTGATATGCCAAACAGGAAAGTAGTATGTTTTAATGTGGGACAGTATTTAGAGAGATTCAGCATCTGTGTCTAAAGTGAGAGATAGTTACAGAGTTAGACAACTAGGCCATCAATTACACGCAACTGAGGTTAGGACCATCTGGCTGTTTGAAACAACACCAGGTGTTAGCAGAAGCAAATTTCCTGTGTTGCAACATAGGGGGACAGCAGCAGGCAAGAGGCAGCCCTCCAGAGCCAGTCTCAGCCGCAGAGGAGGCTGCTTCTCCTTTCCTTTTTAAGTGCTGTCTTGTGGGAAAAAATCACTCAAAGAGCCTGACACACCTGTGTCTCCTTCTTGGTGCCTCCCGGGGCCGCTCCAGGGTTAGTCACGGAGAGGGACCCCTCCTGCAAGGAGCATTGAACAGGACTTGAACCCACTCAGCCAGCTTAGCCAGCTTTTGGCTTTCAGTCCCTGCTGCAGTTGCTGATGGGTGTGAGCCCCATTGTCCTGCTTCATGTCCCTAGCATCCATGGTCTTCTTGAGGATCTCCTTGCTGGCCAACCCATGGTACAGGGTGTCTCCACCCACATGCAACCTTTCCTCAGTTTTCCTCCCTACACCCAACTGTCTCCACCAGCCAAGGGACAGGCAGCCTACATGGAGGAGCTGGCTGCTGGTGGTAAGGCTCAAAATATGCAGAGAGGTGACTATCACCCACAATCTGCTCAGCAGAGAGACATGCATTTTTAGAATTTTTCAGCCATTCAGGGCTACTGGGCCACAGTTTTAGTCACCAGCTTGATGTAGGCAAAAATACATTGCTGCATTACCCATCTGTGTATTATTAAATCTGAACAAGCCTCTCATGCAGTCATGCTGCTTCAGATTTTCTCATGTCATGAAACAATCACATTTTCCACTAAAGTTTTTCTTACTGTACTAGACTGGAAGTGAAGCTATGACTTAGTGGAGGTTCTGGCAAGAGGCAATTTACAAGGCAATTGTTCCCAGTGAATCCCCCAGCTCAGCTATGTCACAGAATCATAAAATCATAGAATGGTTTGGATTGGAAGGGACAATTAAAGGTCATCTAGTACACACCCCTGCAGTAAGCAGATGCATCTTTAACTAGATCAGGTTGCTCAGAGTCCCATCCAACCTGACCTGGAATGTTTACAGGGCTGGGGCTTCTGCCACCAATCTGGGCAATCTGTGCCACTATTTCACCACCCTCATTATAAAAACTTTCTTTCTTACATCTATTGTAAAACGATGTCCTTTTAGTTTCAAACCATCGCCCCTTGTTTCATCACAACAGGCTCTGCTAAAAAGATGTCTCCATCTTTCTTCTAGGCTCCCTTTAAGTACTCAAAGACCACAATAAAGTCCCTCCAGAGCCACAAGACGAAGTCCCTCAGCCTTTCTTCACAGGAGATTTGTTCCCTCTCTCTGATCATTTTTGTGGCCTTTCTCTGGATCTTCTCCAACAGGTCTGTGTCTTTCCTGTGCTGAGGTCTCCAGAGCTGGACCCAGTGCTCCAGGTGAGGTCTCACCAGAGCAGAGTGGCAGAATCATCTCTGGCCACACTTCTCTTGATGCAGCCCAGGATGAGATTGGCCTTCTGGGCTCATTGTCAGCTTGTGTCCAGTGTTTCATCCACCAGCATCCTCAAGTCCTTCTCCACAGGGCTGCTCTCAATCCCTTCGTCCACCAAGCCTGTATTGAAGAATACAGGAGAATATAGGGGAGAACTGCCCCAGCCCAGGTGCAGTACTTGGCTTTGCACTTGGTTTTGGTGAACCTCATTCAACTCAGTATTCAGGCCTGTCAAGGTCCTTCTGGATGGCATCCTATCCCTCTGGAGTGTCAACCACACCACTCAGCTTGATGTGTCCTACAAATTTATTGAGGGTACACTCAATCACACTACGTCATTGATGAAGATGTTATGTCCTTCCACACCGAGTGGGCAAAAGCTTAAAAAAAAGGTAAATGCATTCTCAGTAACTGCTAGCAGAAGCTTAGATAAGTTTTTCTTTCTATTTCTCTCAGTAAGAAACAGCCTTCACAGGTTTATTTTAAACTTTAATTATTATACTTTAATTATCTAGTGACAGAGGGAAAAGCTTTTTATTTGGTTATAAATGCCAAACTTACATGATTTCTTCAATAAAACACTTCATTTAGGAAACACAGCAAATGTTGCTAAGTGACAGTGATGCAGTTCTGTATCAGAGCACTTCCAAATCCCTATCACCGAGAAGAAAATGAAATAGCTGGGCACACCAGTGTTTAGGCAGGAGTGCAGTCTAAAGGGCTCTGCATCATAAGCAAGCTTCTGCCTATCTATTACATTTAGGTTGGTTTTCAGACGCTCTTAGCCCTTCTGACATCCACTGCATAATGACCTCGGAGAGGTGTCCAGGTCACTGCTATCCAGGTACTCTTGTGAAAGGGAATAATATGGTGTTAGGTCCAGCTGGATTTGGAAACATCAGCTGTTATGCAAATCAGATCAAAATCACCGTTCATTAAAATGCAGCAAGATGAGTGTTGACCCCGGGATAACATCTCCAAAATGTACTGGTGACAAACACAGAGGTAGAGTCTTGACTAATGGGAATTCTAAACACTGCCTTTGAAGTGAGAGTGTTTCATGGAGAACACTGCAGATAACAGCAACCATCGTTCTGGAAAATGTTGCTCTGATTACCATTCATAATTAGAAAACATGGAAAAATTCAGACATCTGGTCAAATTAGCTACCTACTGATTTACCTGTGGAACTGATTGATACGTATTAGTAATAACCATATGCATGACCTTCCAGTGGTAAAGAAACACTTCCTAAACTCAAGAGGCCTAAGCACATAAGCCAAATGGAACCTTTGCCTATTTTCAGGAGTGTGATAATAATTTTTATATTCCTTTTTTTTTTCTGTGAAATATTTTGTTTTATATTACTATTTCATATTTTGCAATGAGGGATGAAAAAGTAATATTTGTCTAGGTGATTCTGCTCTGTCTAGGTGATCCTGCTCTGGCAAGGGGGTTGGACTAGATGATCTTTCTAGGTCCCTTCCAACCCCTAATTCTATTCTATCCCCTATGATTCTATTTTAATGATGGATTATACAATTTTTGTAGCCCGTAACTCTTTAAAATGTTTTTTAAAGTTTTTATATGACAATTTGTCAGGTTGTGGGCTTGTTTTGTTGGTTTTGGTTTTGGTTTTTTTTGGGGGGGGTTTGTTTTGTTGTTTGGTTTTTTTTTTGTTGCTGTTTTTATATCTTGAATTATTTTACATTAAAAGAAAATCTTTGCAAAGCAAATTAAATTTCAGCTTCTAAAACTAGGTAAAAAATGAGGCAGGGAGTTGGTTTGACTCTTAAATGAATATATAAAACTAACACATAACAATTTGTTCAAGATTTTTAAGATGGGGCTAGAAAGACAATGTCCATAAAATTGTATTGATTGCATCTATTTTGGACATTTGCTTTACTGTTTTGGATGGATATTTCTCTCTTTTATATCCACCTCTCAACACTTTCCTGGAGATCTGTGCTTGCATATCAAATTGTGATCTCTTCCTAGATGTTTGATTCTTACCTTCCTTAAGAGCTGCCTGTTTTACATTCCAGTGTCAGGATTTGTTTCCATTTTCAGTGAACTTTGAGATGGGGTCATGGGGTCTGATCTTACCTATATGCTCACCTGCTTCTCTTTTATCAGGAGGCTTGGCAGTAGGGCTGTGGCAGGAACAAAATGATAGCTACTTGTGGCACCAAGGCTGTTGGCAAACATTTCACTAGGGCTTCCTTTATTTATTCATTTTTTGGAAACTGGCAGAGCTGCCTCCCCTAAACGAACCCTCTGCCTGCCCATTCCAGCAACTGGTTTTTGTTGAGTAATGAATGATCCAACAAGTTTATGCAGAAAATCTGTATAGCATCACTTAAAAAAATACCTATAAAGTGACCTTTATAAGGCCCTCACATAGGTGCCAGATGGCAGACTCCATTTGCACATCCAGCCTGGCTTTGCACACACTTTCAATGCCATGTAAAAGTGTGCAACAAACTTGGCCCCAGCAAAAATGTTGTGGTGAGAGCAGAGCTCAACACAGCTTAGGCTCATTTGGGGGCTTATCAAGCTGCAGGATGATGGTGCAAGTTTGCTGCTGACACCAAACTGGGAGGAGTGGCTGACACAGCAGCAGGCTGTGCTGCCATCCAGAGAGACCTGGACAGACTGGAGAGCTGGGCAGGGAGAAATTGAAAGCAATTTAACAAGAGCAAGTGTAAGGTGCTGCATCTGGGGCACAACAACCCCATGGATCAGTACAGGCTGGGGGCTGATGTACTAGAGAGCAGCTCTGGAGAAAGAGACCTGGGGGTCCTGGTGGACAGGGGGATGACCATGAGCCAACAATGTGCCCTCGTGGCCAAGAAGGCCAATGGCATCCTGGGATGCATTAAGAGAAGTGTGGCCAGTAGGTCAAGAGAGGTTCTCCTCCCCCTCTACTCTGCACTGGTGAGACCCCACCTTGAGTACTGTGTCCAGTTTTGGACACCCCAGTTCAAAAAAGATAGAGATTTGCTGGAGAGAGTCCAACGCAGGGCCACCAAGATGATTAGGGGAGTGGAGCATCTCCCTTATGAGGAGAGGCTGAGAGAGTTGGGGCTCTTTAGCCTGGAGAAGAGGAGACTGAGGGGAGACCTCATTAATGTTTATAAATATGTTAAGGGTGAGTGTAGAGAGGATGGAGCCAGACTTTTCTCAATGTCGTCCAATGACAGGACGAGAGGCAATGGGTGCAAGCTGGAGCACAAGAGGTTTAGGGTCAACACAAGAAAGAACTTTTTCTCAGTGAGGGTGCCAGAGCTCTGGAACAGGCTGCCCAGGGGGGTTGTGGAGTCTCCATCTCTGGAGACACTTAAGACCTGCCTGGATCTGTTCCTGGGTGAGTTGGTCTAGGTGATCCTGCTCAGGCAGGGGGGTTGGACTAGATGATCTTCTAGCTCCCTTCCAGCCCCTAATTTTTGTGATTCTGTGATTCTGTGATTCTGTGATTCTGTGTATCTGGCCTAGACTTGCTGAGCTGGATGAAATGCGGCCCTGCCTGTGCAGTGACCACTGCTTCAGCTGTTGTGCATCACACACCAGTGCTGGTGCTTACTGACTGTGCAATGGTGAAACTTTTGACTTTGAAAAACTTGGAGCCATCTTCTAAACAGCTCCTCTGCTTGATCAGGTCCATGCAGGCATGGAGTAGCTCGGCTGGCAGTGGGCTGCTCCATGGTAAAACAAACTTGGCCAGCAGGAACTTGGTGCTGTTACATCCTGAATGAGTCTGCTTCTGCAGGAAAACTACAGGTACCCTGGTAAGTAACCCAGGGTATTTAAAAACCCCAGGCTGAGAGTGGTGCTGAGGATTATTTTGGACCCTTGACTGTGGTTTATGGGCTAGGAAATTGTTTCAGGTACAACCTTAGGTAAATGCCTAAACAAGTGCTCTACAAGCATTCCTGGGAGACACTGGGCAACTGTGGTGAAACCTCCTGCCTTTTTGCTCTGGAGGACAGGATAGAAAACCTGATGCTGGGATCAGTGATGGAACCTTCTTCCTTCTGGATCAGTGAGAGGGACCAAAAGATACCAGAGAAAGAAATAATAACACAACTGTCTTTGCTCTGACTGAGAAATGAAATCTCAAGGATAATATGAGAGAAAGGAATCAGAAGTTCTGCCTGCTTAAAACTTCCCATTGTCTTCCAAGGAGCAAATACTTTGGTGTATATTTTTTTAGACAGATTCTTTTGCTATGATGGTTTGTCTGCACCGACTAAATTCTTATACTAATGACTCCATGATGCTGCATTTGAAGATTACAGTGCATTTATAGCTGATTGAAAAAAAAATCTGTATAAAAGCCAGGTATTAGCTATTATTAAGTAAAAATAATTCACAGCTTACACA
Source organism: Ceyx cyanopectus (assembly GCA_013401355.1). Taxonomy (NCBI): domain Eukaryota; kingdom Metazoa; phylum Chordata; class Aves; order Coraciiformes; family Alcedinidae; genus Ceyx; species Ceyx cyanopectus. The sequence goes on along the minus strand of VYZU01014172.1, from coordinate 36,709 downwards.
GTGAGTGAGATCAACTCATTCAGGGGTTTTAGGACATTTTTTCTAGTTTTTGTTTTACAAGACTGTACATGAAGGATGTTAGCTCAGTTGGAGATTTTTGCTTTTACTCTATGCCAAGGTTTTCAGAAGTGACTAATGACTTTGGGTGCCTAACTGGAAACATTATAATAATGCCTGAATTTCAGAATGGCTGAGCACCCATCATCTGAAATTTAAGTCCTTTTATGGTTGTTTAAATTCAACTTTCAGGATGGTGATCCTCTAATTCATCAGGAACTCTTTGAAAAGCTTGGATGTTACAGAAATATATTAAAAAATTTACGATGCAATTTCTTCCTTAAAAGCCTCCTCAAACCCAATTTTCCATGTCCCAACATGTGTGGAATTAGAAGAAAGAAACTGGCAATTATTAAATAAAATGTGCTTTGATTTTATAATAAAGAAAATGTATTAATTTCCTTATTAAAGTAGGGTAGTCCTGCTTTTCTGATAAATGGTGATATCCATAGCCTTTTTTTTTTTTTTTTTGTTAAAGTCTGTTGTGTCCTTTTTCTAGATCTTCAGAATAAATCAGTGAAGTGGTTGTGGGAATTCAGCCTTTGCTGTGCAAAAGTGGACACAACTTTGTTACCTTTATACAGGGAGGAATGATTCACAGGGTCTAACAAGCACAAAAGTCTTGGGATACCTGGAGATGAAAGACCCACACAAATTGACAATAATCTTTATTTCACAGACTTTCTGGTGCTGTGTTGCTACAACCCACAGTTACATAGCAGATGGATATTACCTTTCACTAACATTGCCTTTGCAGACACTGAGTCAGATCTTCCTGTGATACCCACTGGTATAAACTGCCGCCAGTTACATTATGCCATTTGATACCAGGTGGGCTTGGTATTTCATTGGTCATTGGGAGGTGAAGCCTTCCCTTAGATAACTGGAGAGCTCTGGCTGATTATCTCATAAAAAATCAGCTATTGCATCAGGGGCAGGAGGAAGTTAGTCTCTTAAATGAATTCTAACTGGAAGCTTTCACTCTGTCTAGCCAGACTGTTACCCACAACTTAGATTAGATCTGATCTTTTTATGTTTCCCTACAGGTTTGCTTTGATTGTTTCCCCATCTTCCAATAAACACTGTAAGGGACCAGTGGGCAGTTACTGAGGAAGTCCCTGGGAAGAGTTCCCAGCAAGTCTGATCTGCAGCATGCAGAGTATAAGGCACTTGCCCAGGATCACATGCTCCCAGATACACGGGGCACACGGATGTCCGTTCCCAGAAGTGGATGCCAAGAAACAAGCTAGTGAGGGGCATGGGAACAGCCTCCTTGTGACCTCAGCCTACGGCAGTGGTGGGAGACTGAGGGCTGCAGCTGGACTGTGAGAAATAAAGCAGCATGTTTGGTTTTGAAGTAAGAAACCCAAATGCTTGTCTAAAGCACACTGGATATCACTGAACCCCCAGTTTTGCAGTGACAGTGATACACAGAAATGTTGTGAATCATTTATCTCTGCCTGACTAATCATTTTATCACCTGGATGGCCCTGAAAATTTGGCTCCAGGCAAAGACAGAAGAGTAAGTTTGTCTTGGCATCTTCTACTCTTCTTAGTAAAGAGTTGTACCATCTATTATTTCCTCCATATCCTACCTCTCTGAGTCTGGACTGTAATACTACAGTTATTCCTGTACTGGCTCCTGACCTTTCCAGTCTCTGTCTCCTTATCACCTGACCATGTCCTTTCCCTGGCATTGGCCAAGTAACCCACTGTCTCTATGAAGGCAGCAGCTCTTTGTACCTTTTATCATAACTGTTTATTTCTTCATGTTCAGATAACCCTATTCCAGTCTGCCATATTGAAATCCAGCAGAACACATGGGAATTTCCCAGTCCGTAACCCCAGCCATGGCCAGGATCTCCAGGACATTGCTACCCACATACGTTCCTCCTTTTTGGGCAGGCTTCATTTCTCTTCTCCTGACTGTGAGGCTGCTGAGCCCTGTGCCTGCTCAGGCACCAAGTCTGTCCAAGGGCAGCCATACCCATTGCACAGTGAGCACTGCACCATCTGTAGCTGCAGCATGACAGGCAGGCTTTACTCTGCTCTCTTGCAACCTTTGCCAGTCTGGCAGCTAAAGACCCCAGAAAGGCAGACACCGCAGTGCCAAGGGCAGCCTCACGTCACCTGCCTCTGTGTTACGCCTTTTTTACCCTCTCCCTTCACACAATTGAAGGGTTGTAGAAAAGATAATAGAAAAGGAGGATGGGGAAAACTTCTGGCTGCCCAGCCACCCTTAAGCTGATGATGAGCAGTTTGTGCTTCTAGACATACCCAGATGCCTGGACACTTCTGTTCATGATACCCATGACATTGTCCTTCAGCTAAAATATGTGACTTCTATTTAAATAATAGTAGAATAGCAAAACATGAATGCCAGACACCAAAGGGCTTGGGACTGACAAGTTTTGCAGATATTAAATGGAGCAGATAATTTTTGTTTTCTTTTTATGAGTCTGTTTGGACAACAACATTGCACAGAGGAGAATAAAATCCACTCTGTATTCAAGTGAATATGCATTTTAGTAAGTTAGTGTCTGGACCATGCAGAAAAGGGAGGACAAAGGACTCTACAAAGAGGATCTGAGAGATGACATTGGATGTATAACCAAACCAGCGATCTGTTGCCTGTCTCATCACCAGGGAATAAAGTTTACCTTACTTAAAGGAAATGAACAGGGCCCTGGAGGTGTTTCTGAAAAATGAGATACTGTCATTTGCACTAAGCATGTCTTCATGTGACCGCTAAATCTCCAAGGCTACATCTTGTGATGAAGCAGATCTTGCCCTGGCAGCATGGTGACTGTGAACACCATGCTGCTACAGCCCTGCTGGCAACACCCAGGGCAGCAAAGTCCCCAGCAGAGGTTTTCCCTCTTTCCCCCAGGTGACTGTGAGCAGGGAGCAGGACATGTCTATAGGCTTGTGGACACCGGTTTATTTTCTGAGATGATGCCACAGCAGTGGGGGATACAGCACCAAACAGCTCAGGAAGCAGCAGTGAAGTATGACACAGCCAAAACAGCCTAAAGCCCTCCATCAGTAGGAAACAGCGTCCTAATGCCTCTAATTTATTTTATAAATGTCAGTGAAAGTCACCAGATATGCCTGTACCCAGTGTATAAACCTAATTTCTTTTTTGTTTCTTCATGAAATGCACCTAAAATTAAAGTGTATTTTAGTCTGAAATTTTATAGGAAGAAGTAATTGATATCGGGTGCAGGTGGCTTAAGGAGATTCTGTTCTATTGCTGTCAACACTGCCATTACCACAGCAGCAGCAAAGGCAGCAAACCTGGAGGTGGTGGATTGAATCAATCTTCCTTTGGGACAATAAATGTACAGATATAAATCTTCATCCCTGGAAAATATGGGAAAGGCCCTTAAAGGTAAGGAATGTACTTTGTTCTTTTTGTCATACACTCTTTTTTCTCTCTCTGTGAAGCAGTAGCCTTGCTGTGCTGTCAAGCAGCACAAAGTTGTTTGCTGGTAGATAGGACATTTTTGAGAGGTCTTCTCCAGCTTCGTTTGATGCCAGCACAGCATGACCCCTCCTGTCCAACACCCCTCTTGGGCACTCAGGCACCAAGTGCCTAACTGAGGCAGCGACTGCTTTTAATACGAGGTTTGAACACTGTTTTGGGTTGTTTGTTTGGGGTTTTTGTTTTTGTTTTGGTTTTGTTGTTGTTGGTTGGGACTTCTTTTTCTTTGGCTAGTGTGTTTGGTTGTTTTTTGGGTTGGTTTTTTTTGTATTTGTATTTTGTATTTGTATTTTGTATTTTTTTGGTTGTTTTCTTTTTGTTTGTTTTCTTTCGGGTTTTTTTTTAGATCCTGAATTGCTTTCAAAGGGGTGATGCATCATTTTGCCCCTCTCCAACCCACCCCTCACTTGTCCAGGAACATCAGACACAGTCTGTGCAGCCTCCAGAAGATGGTGCCCTGCTGTTAGGAAACAGTGCTGCGAGCAGCAGTCATTCCAGTTCACTGGCACAATGTCACACAAAATGCTTTGTGTCTGTCAGCACATTCCTGGAAGGTCACAGTGAATGATGAATGCTCCTGTGTAGGAGCTGAGGAGGGATTTTTTTCTTTCTTTTTTTTTTTTCTTTTTTTTTTTTTCTTTCCATGAATTGCATCATTTGGCGGCCTTTTGGCTTCATTCATTTGACTCCTGTGGTTACAAACCTTTCTCAATTGTTGTGAGCCTGCTTCCTCCACAACCCATCTGTGGCCAAAGCAGGATATTCATGACTGACTGGCCTGGGGAAGCTGGATAACTTCCAGCTACTTTCCACAGCAGAGCTGTTCACTTCCCTCCCCCCGAGGTCTGAAATATCCTGTGGTTCTGGTTAGCTTTCTCTCCGGATGCACATCAGCTAAAGCATATGCATCATCATGTGATACCCAAGGTTGTTTCAGCACAGCTAGTTGTGACAGAGGCTTTATTTAGATGCCATGTATAAAAAGATGAGTAAAGCACTCCAATATGTAGTCAGAAGGATATTTGACTTGATCCTGAATGAAAAGCTGATTTTCACTGGCACGTAGCACTGGAGTATCTCCATCGAGCTTTACACGTATGTCTAAGATGTTTAAATAATTATAATAAACTATGATGTCATCTTTGCAGCTCCACTGCCATTTCCTGTGATTTGGTTCACGATTTCTTTCCCCTCTGAGTTATTAATTGCCCATGCAGCTTGTGCAATTGAATGAGGCTCTTCTACTTTTTTGCACTCCCTTCCCCCATACACACTAGCACAGACCTGCTAGTTTTAATTGAGGAAAAACACCTACAGCCAAAGTGAACACTGCTTCTCAAAGGGAATTTTCCAGCACCTGAGTAGCAGTAGTCTCTTGACACAATCTATTCAGCCAGACACACTGAAGGGTATTTTGTTGTTGTGGAGAGTGTCTGGGTGGGGAGGGGTTTCATGAAAACCCATGCCAGAGTGAAATTGAGAAAGAAACACCTGCCTTTACAGTGTTCATGTGAGCATACATCCTTCCAAAGGATGAAGGAAGACACATTCAGTGATCAGGACAGGTTAACAGCCTCCAGTACGATTGCTTTTGTTTGCACAAATGTAGCAGGGTGGGGCTTCTGACAAGGGACTGACCCCATATGTTAAGGTCTCATTCTATATGTTAAGGCTTCTCATTCTCATAGAATGAGAAGCCACCTGGCAACATCTGTACTGTTAAACATTCTTTGCCTTCAAAACAGGGTGGCTGCATCTAATTTGACTAAAGAATAGTCTCTGGTCTAGTCCAGCACTGCTCTCTCTGACCTCTCTAGCTGTGATCAGGATCTGGTTTGAGGATCCTGGCTGGTCCAGATCAGAAATGTTCTTAGCACTGCTGTAACCATTCTCCATTTCAGATGATGGGGATCTGTGCTTCTGTCCTGGCTGAGCTTATCTTGCTATTACAGATGTGGCTGAATGGATTACTGTGGGCTGTACAGAGTTCACCTGTAGGACTGTGAAACTTCATTTTTTTTATAGAAGAAAAACTTCCTCAAGCAGGAGAAACTGTAGGGAGGAGATGAGCAAGATGGAAAGCAAATCTGGGTGTGAAGAAGAAAACTGTCTGGACTTCAGTAGGAGACTAAATAAAGCTGAACAGAAATAAATGAGGACACAGGAGAACTTAGAACTCAAAGTTTGTGAACTAGAGTAGGATATAATTTCCAGAAAACTTCAATAAAGCAGATATTGCTGTCAGTTCAAGGTCAGGTAGGGAGAAACTACTGAAACTTCAGGGGTTCTTCAGCAGTAACAACTAAGTACCATTTTGCAAAAGCTTTGGTGAAGACAAGCAAATTTCATACTGATATCCAATTTGCTACATGTTGCAAAATGTAGGATGAAAGGAAAAGACATTTCATGTTTTATACATTTCCAGAGAATTAATGAGATCTTTCAAGCTGTGAAAGTAATGTCAAGAAGTGGAAAACCAGAGGTTTTGCACAACTTATAAGTAACTTTTTTTAAAGAACAAAGTTAGAGAATGTAATTAAAACTTCTTTGGGTTTATTTTTATTTCATTAAATCCATTTGTGATATCATTTCCCAGGTCTGCATTTAAAGCCTTGGGCATCTTTGTCACATCCCTTTGTACAGACCAAGATCTGTTCCATATACAGGCACACAAATAGCATCAACAGCCTTCTTTGAGCAAAGGTAACTTCAGATCAAGGGAGCTTTTTGTCAGCATCTCTAACAACTTGATAGCAACATGTGAAAGCAGGTTGGCCAAAAGACCTAACAAGATTGAGGCCACCATTTTCTTTCCACTTCATAATTTCTTAATGTCACTAAAGGAAGTGGCTATCAGGACCCTTACCATGTATATTGCTGTATCCATCCATGCAGAGTGCCCTTTGTGCTGCTTGTGAAAAACACAAGGAACTACTGATGTCTGCAGGGTGAATATCTGGAGGCAGTTTGCGGTCTGTAGACCAGTGCAGAAGTGTGACAGAAGTCCATGTAGGTGTCCTGTAATGAGCTAGAAGGCCATGCAGGCTTCCCCAGAGGCTGTACACACTCGTGCAGGATACTGGATTTGCAGTTGGTAGCTCTAAGTCCACTGTGTCTGCTTTTCACAGGCTGCCCATAGCTCTCTCCATTGGGTCTACTCAATGACGGGAGATCCTCAGATCTCCTTGCCACATAGGCACCATGTTTCCACTACCTCTGAGGAGGAGATGCCATGCATACAAAGACCAGTCAGAAGGGCAATGGTGCTGTCTGCACCTGTGTCCAAGTGATTTGAAATATATATTTGTCTGAAAGAGATAATTACTCAGTGACAAGGACTACAGCTCATCAGAGTGTGCAGAATAAAAAAGCCTCCCAAATATCTTTTTTATGTTTGTCCAAGAGGAAACCTAAATGTACCCTGATGCAGCCAGAAGAGCCTGTAACAGAGAAGATAAGGAAAAACAGGCTTCTGTCATTCTCAGTACAACACAGTCTGAGTACTCATGAGTCACAGTTTGCTCTCAGCCTTGAATGGAGGAAAATGCCTGCTTGCAAGTCAAGGAAATTTGGAAAAGTAAGGACAGACTCTAAGGTTCTTCTCAAGGTATTCTGACTTGCACACCACACCATTTGAACAGGGAGAACAGAAAAACCATTACCAAACATCAGCAGAGTGACATCAATATGCACTCATCATTCGGATGGAGGGGAGGAAGCAATTTAGCACATGCACACTCATATATGAGGAAAAAGACCTTCTGAAGTTCTTCAAAGAAAGAAGTCCACTCTGAGGCTTGATCCATGTAAATGAAAACTGCCTGCATATTTTGTTATCTGCAAATAGCACAGTTCTGAACACTTACAGAGTTATTTTGGAGTGAGGTCTCAGCTTCTGTAGACAGTGCAGCTGGAATTTCACTTCTTGTCGTGACACACAGTGGCAGAAGAGCTATCTCAGAAGAACAGCATGGCTTCCTCTGCCATGGCCCATAACCAGCACTGGCAGAGGAAGGCAGCACCATGTCCTTCTGCCTATGTCCTTGACTTATCTCCCTGCTGTCCCAGTGAGGATGGAGGTGATTGTGAACAAGCCTTCTCCACCTGTGACGTGGATTGGTCCTGGGTGGTGCAAGACTCCTGTGTCCTGATTCCTTAATGTGTATGCCACAGACAGAACCCATACTTTGCTTCAGTTTTATTCTTCTGAGACCCCTGAGAGGGAAAGCCAAGATGGATGTGAAAACTGACAATCAGAAACGATTCTCAATAGCCAATACAGTAAGTCTAGGCAAATCTGGCATTGAAGTCAAGAGTGAAAATATGCACATGTTGCTGTGTCTGAGGAGTGAAGGCATAAGATAATACATTAGAAAAAAAATTTGTAAAATAAACTTTTATTTTAATGGTTTATCCTAATGTAGCTAGAATGTTAAGAATTTATCACCTGAGATAAAAGACTTAATCATTACTAAGCCCTTTGGCAATTGTTTTAATAACATTAATCAAGATGAGCTCATTTAGTGCTAATGCGGGGTTTTAAGTACTTTTATAGGATTTTCACTGAAATTCAGAATTAAATAATTGGGCCATTATTCTAAAGTGTTTTCGTCATTCCTCAGGGAAGCCCAGATTCTTGGTTTTCATCTGCTTGGTTTTATTTCCTCTTAAACATCAATTCTGATTGCCCCTGACAGTTTTGAAGCATTCTCCTTCAGTTATTAACTTGACCATCTTCTGGTCAGTCTGAGGTTGGTTGCCCCTGATAATCTATTTTGTCAATGCAGTCATGGACAGGAAAGATTTAAACTATCACTAAATGGTTGTGGTGATGGATGATGAGACAGGAAGGATGGTGACTGCCATTGGCTAAAGGCTCTAGTGAGTTGAGTTTTTCTCAACAATAAGACTGGATGAGCAGTTCATTAATTAATTGCCCAGCTCTGCATATAAAGTTACCTTAAGCATACTTAATCCTTATTAGGGGCTGTAGTCTTTTCAATCTGGAATGCATCGGCAGCTGCTGCAGGCATTCTGGAAGGAAAGCAAGGCGTTATGGACTTAGGTGAGTTGCCTGAGTTTGTGATCTTAGTGCCAGCTGATATGCCAGAATGTGGATGAAACATATTGTTTCATACAAATGTTAGGTGTATGCAGGTGTAATGCAGGACATATGGCAGATCTTTGCTTTTCTTGAAAAGAAATTAGATACTATGAGTGATGCCCCCAGTATCTGAAATGACACTAAATGTTTTGGCCAGGTGTATCGAGCTCTACAGTTGGGAATTAATTTGAGATTAAGACACCATGTGCCCTTGTGCCCATCTACATGTAAACTAAATGTGTATATTCTTCTTATAGTTGGTGGAGATCATTTAATGCAGTCACTGTAACCCAAGTGATTTGACTGCTTAGCCACTATCTGTCTACAATCAGACAAGCTGAGTCACTCTCCAGACTCTGGTGACTTGAGCTGAGCAGATCTCTGCTAGTACAGTGAAAACCTAGATGCTTTAGGCTCAATTAATCTGCCTAAACTTTGATATCTCGTGCCATGGTAGATGCTCTAGAGTATCCTGGCTGGCCTCCAGATGATTCTACAGAAGTGACAGGTCATGTCTGCCAGCCCAATGTGGATGCCTCAGACATCCTATGACACCTACAAAAATTGCAAGGTGTGGGCACCAAAGCACTGCCTTTTATCACAGCTCATAGGATGCAATACATGAAGTCACTTCAGTACAAATACTAAAATTCTCTGAATCATTCATATAATCATGTGTTAATTTAGATGATAGTCATATTATACATTTATTTAATCTGTTAGGATTAAAAAAAAAAAAGTATTTAATCTGTTAGTAAAGCCTGTATCAGTCATTGTGATGATCAAGTAGCCATTTCAAACTCACCCCAAATTCTCAGTACATATTCTACCAGCATGTTTGGTAATTCACATGCCTAAGCTTAACAAATGACAGTAAAATTATCTGTAATACAATTAACCATAAAATAATGTATATTTTTTTCATATTCAAACACTTCTATGACTGATGTTTTGTTTGGTTTTGTTTGTTTGATTGATTTTTTTCCCTCAGAATAACTAGGAGTATTTAATCTTACTCCATTACAGTGATTCAAAATAGTATAGGCTGGAAGATCTATGAGGGGAAAATGGAAGAAGAATGTATTTTCACTTTATATCTTGTCTGGAAAATAAGCTCTGAAAATTTATTTGAAAATATTATCCTCAGTGCAAAAATCTTAGATCATTGTATAAAGCACAATAAACAACCTACACTGCATACAGCAAACTTTCAGCTTC
>VYZU01014172.1:0-17746 GCA_013401355.1 Ceyx cyanopectus | reverse complement strand
ATGGCCTTGGTTTTGCATTCCATCCCTGGCAGTAACTGTAAACATGAGGTGTTATCTCTGCCAGAAGCAGAAACTGTCTGCAAAACATGCCTCCAACTCTAGAAAGTGCAGTTAGTTAGAAACTTAAGCTGAAAAGCAAAATCACTGAACTGAATTTGCTTGCTTTTCACCCAAACCAGGACAGAGACATGAGAAGTGTCCCCATGCCTCTCTGTGGGCTATGGGCTATACTAATTTCAAGAAGTAACTGACTTGGTCTGCATTCTTGGATCAACTAATCTTTCTAAGGTTTTCTGACAATAACAGGAGGGGAATCAGTAAGAGCTGTTCAGAAAATTTCCACTGAAACAATGCCTGAATAGAAAATCAGGTTCTTAACCAAAAAAACTGATGAAGTACTTCTGCGTTGCTCTAAATTTTTCCCCTTTTAGTTCGAAAAATTAAAAGTAGAATTGTTTGGCTTTCAGCCATGTTTATCTTACAAGATTTTTGCCTTGCTAGATTTTTTTCAGGACTTTCAGATTATTCTGAGCACCAATATTTATGTAAAACTTGATCAATTATGGTCTCAAAGTGCAACAAGCAATAGTGTTATAACTGGGGACACCAGCAAGAAAAGATACATAGGGAGAGTAATGTCCTTCAGTATATCAACTTATAAAAAACCAGCATGCAAGCTCTTCCTCAGACCTCACTAAATGAACTTATGGAAAGGCCCAAGCTAGTAATACAGGACAAAGAACTATGTCTTCAGCTTCCCCAGAATTGCTCTCCAGAGTCTGTAATTGCTCTTTTTCACACACATACGTACACAAACATGTTTTAAAACCACTTATCTCACACAGGTCTGCATCTGCCAAGTACTCTGCTCTCTGAAAGGTTACAAAGAAACATGGGATTCCTCTTACTTCAACAAACTAAATGACTTTGACAGATAATTTTCCCCCTAAATATGTTTAGAACTTCCTTTATATAGAAGTGTGAGTCATCCTGACAGGCTTAATTTCTACTGAAAAATGAATGTGTTAAACTTATTAGCCATTCAGGTTAGAAAGATTGTAAACAGTAGATTGATGGCATTCGCACTCCGTGGACTACACACCGTGTGCCTACAAAGTGAAAATATAAGAGTTGGTGAAAGGCATGCTGAAGACTTGACAGAAATTGTATCCTAATTCCTTTCTGCTCTTGGCTTGACGTTTTCTGGCTATTTCATTTTCTATAATGAGGAAAATATGTATGAGAAGACGACCCTTTTTAAAACTGCATCACATTGATGGCATTGTAGGCATATTTCCAGTAGAAGTAAACAACTAATAGCAAATATAGCAGTTTGCTGGAGTTAATAAAACACCACATGATAGACCACAAAATCTGTTTGAGTTTGAAGATCCATCCATCGACTGCTACTAACAGAGAAGTTTAAGTTCTGCAGCTTTGAGGATATCTGGATCTGAACTTCTCTGGCTTGGTTTCTGTGCTAAAAGCACACCTTACTTGTAAGTAAGAGTGAATAGAAGGATGGGAGTAGTCACAAAGTCAAATGTGATTTACTTGGGAAATCTCTCAAGCTCTCTTTCTCCTCAAGGGGTATGAAAATCTTTCCAGAAGGTCACTAAAAAGTCAGTCCTGACTCAGATGCTTATAACTACCTTTAGTATTGTTAGATGAGCTCATGGTGTGAGCTGACACCTGAGGCCAGTCTGCAAACACACACTTTGTCAACTTGTTTGGGGAGTCCTGGCAGGTTCTCCAGGCAGGGAAACTCAGGCAAGGAAGCTCCCGAGCTTTCTCCATGCTCTGAGTCTATTTGCTATATCATTGCACCAGACACTTGGTTCTCAAGCATTGAAATGAAGGGTGATACAGATCTCATCTCAGAGTATGTAAGCTGTTTTTCTACTTTGAAGTCTTCTAGATGAATCTCCCTCTCTGTTTCTCTGAATCTCCTCCTCTGTTTGCTACTAGGAACACATAAAATCAAAACACAAATCAAATTAGGATAAAGAATGGTAGGAATAACTCTTCTAACTCTTCTGTCACCTTTGCAATCAAAGAGTGAACAAAATCATACAGTCTGAGAAGACTCATTAGCTTACTGTGCTATCTTGGCTCTCTTTGTAAACTGTCTGATGTGACTTTGAATCCAAATCAGCCTGTCTTTGTAGGTCAGGCACAAGGTGGGAGTCACTACTTAAAGTTGATGTTGATCTTACCAGTATAGTCCTTTCCCTGTCTCCAATTCTTCAGCAACTAACAGTTCAAGAAGCCAAGCCATATCATGTAGGGCACAACATTTCAATGTCGTTTATATTTATTTTATGGAAAATTTTCTATAGATTCTATAATACTTGAAGAAGCAATGATAGTATGGGGAGATAGTTTCTAAGTAAGAAACATTTTAAGGATTTGCATAGAAGTAATAAACTTGTCACTGTTATATGAAACATCTTTGTAACTCATCAAATTCAGTTAGTATATCTGTAGTAAGGAAGGAAATTTCTGCTGAGGTTACTTTCTATTGCTGTTCAGAGCCTCTGCATCTCTCTGGAGCGTATTATGAGTATGGAAAAGAAGATAATGAAAATGCAGAATCCATGCCAAGTTTTAACCCATGATAACAAAAGAGGATTAGAGGTGTATGAAAACGAACACTCATCTAGTCTGAATGTGCCAGTTCTATGAACCCTTTCATGGCTGACAGCTTTGGTGTGATGTACTCTGCAGAGCACTTTGTTTTTCTTCCTTTTCAGAGAACCTTTCTGCTGGAAAACGAATGAATTGTTATCTTCCATGGCAAATGTTTGCAGTCCAGTGGAATGGATAATGAAATGTGACTCATTTGGGGCATTTTAACCAGCGTGTGTATGCTTTGCCTAACAAACCTACCTTATTTTGAACACTGGGAGTATCAGAACTCTTCTATGGGTTACGCATCATATTTGCCACCAAGCCAGACTGCAGACCTTCAAAGTCCTCAAGGATTAGGACTCCTGTATCAGCACACATCAGAAAAACATGAATTTGTATACACAGAATCAGTATATTCAGAACCTGTATATACAGAACTGGTACAAGTATGTCAAGTACATATAGAAGTACAAATTTATCTTGCTCTTCTTGATATCTTTTTGCTTGGATAGGACTTTTTTTTTTTTTTTAATGCGACTACAGTAAATTAGTAGTTTCAGGTTTTTTACTATAGTGAATTAGGAAAGGTAAATCCAAGCAAATATCTGGGCTCTTGTTGCCCTGGGATTATAAAGCTGATTCTCTGTAGTGTAGTCTAAGCTAGGTCATACCAGAAAACAAAATAAAACAAAAAAAACCCAACTAACAATATCTAACAAATATTAAAAGAATATTTCTACTGTTGCAGATGCACTGATTAAAAATTAGCAAAATACCAGAATGAATGTTGTCTGTGGCTTTTCATTCACTTTCTTAGGTTACAGTCTTGAATTAAATAGCTACATATGATTTTTGCCACTCTTCCAGGAGGATGAATCAGAACTGAGCTGTGAAGACATCTGTTGTCTGTTAAGTCCCCTGACTCATTTGTTGCCGAAGTTGGAAGATGTGAAATGAATGAGGCGGGGGACAGCAGGGAGAAAGTGGGTTGTCTGGTGGTTGAGGCAGATGAATGTCACTCAGGAGAACTGCATTTCATCCCTGTCTCTGACACAAAGATTGTAAGAGAACTGTGCAAATAGTTTAAACCAGGGTTGTTATTTCCATCATGAACAAGTGGAAATTACACTCTGATCTTCCTGTTGCCTACGTATGGATTCCAGTTCCTTTTGCTACTATTACAACCAAGCACTTTCTGTCCCTTCTGCTTTGTGCTTGCTCTGGTGAGCATGCTAGGGATCTGAGTGTCTTCATCCAGTAAGGATTATGTCAATTACCTTACAGGATCTGTGACACCTCCAAAGCTCTTGGGACCTAAAAATAACTCACTGACAGGTCAGAAGTGTCCTATCACAGATGGAGGTACAGACTATGACCTACAATCACTGAAGGACTATCTAGCTCAGCAGTCTTGTGATGTTTTTCCTCAGTTTTGAGAACTAAATAATATCAGATTTTGTTCACATCAAAGAGATTGGAGCTGAACTCCTCCACCCAGTAATTCCTTTGGCTGTCCCATGCAGATACCTCTGTGCTCATCAGCAATATTGGTAGATTTGTCTGCTTGATGTAACAGAGATGCTGCAGATTTTGCACTTGTATGCTAGCAGGGTATGGCATACGTAGCCAGGGAAAGGACAGAGATGAAAGACTTTTGGCTAGTTTGGAGCTCTGAGAAAGGTTTTGTTCAGCTTCTCTGCCTACAGAAAGTTTCTACAGAACTTTTAGGCTGTCTGTTCATGTTGCAATCTCATTCCATTCCTATGCCTGGCTCTTCATTAACCACCATAGAAATCTCAGGAAGTCCAGGTATGCCCCATTTAGGGATTCTTACCCTGATGTCTCTCTTTTCATCTCTCAAAATTCCTTTTCCCTCACCAAATCTTTAGTCAGACTTGGTCAGCTTTCAGACTTCTTTCTCTTGGTGTTATTTCTCTGCACTAGCACTCAGTCTCAGCCTATTCCATTCCTTGTGCACTCCTGAGCACAGTTTCTTTGCACACACATGGTCCCACCTTATCCCTCAGCATGGCCATGCCCACTACATGGACCCATGGCACACTTTGCTGTTGCCAGGCTCTACCTGCTATTCTTCTAGGCTTTCCAGATCACTATCCTTCGCAGACACACTTGAGGATAGGTGTTTCATCATGGCCTGTAACAATATGAAAAGGGGTAATGGTTTTAAACTAAAAGAAGATTCAGACTAGATATAAGGAATAATTTTTACAAGGAGTGGTGAAACACCAGAAGAGGTTAACAATAGAGGTTGTAGATGCCCCATCTCTGGAAACTTTCAAGGTCAGGTTGGACAAGGTTTTGATCAAAGTGACCTAGTTGAAGATGTCCCTGCTCATTGCATGAGGGTTGTACTAGATGACCTTTAAAGATCCCTTCCAACACAAGCCACTCTGTGGCTCCCTTTGTTTAGTCTCAGGCTCTATTCCTTGACAGCATTTAGACCTAGTGGTCAGCTTCAGAAAAATCCATGGTTTTCTACATAGTTATTTTTCCTTATAGTCTTTGATCTACCTCTTGACCTTGCCCAGCAGGAGATAGGTAGCTGCATTCCCTGTAATGCTCTGTTTCAGCAACAGGTGACAGTACAAGAGAGACCAACTCCCAGGTGCCACATTCAGTGCCTAGGACTGCTCCTGCTCAGGATGTGTGGTGACAACCATTACAGAGGAAAACCACTTTCATTCCTATAATCCTATGCTGCAAAATACATTTTTGTAAACTTTCTTTATCCAGTGTTTGTGAAGCAGATATGATTCAGCCACATACAGAGTTTGTAATGAGCTGGGACATGCTCAGTGAAGACAGAATGCCTGGGGATTTCAGCTATTAAACTCTGGCAAGTCTTTATGATGTATATGTAAGCTACTACTTGCCAAAGACTTGTACATTTCTAGGATGTGGATGTATTTCACAGGGAATAAAAATGAATAAGTATGGTTTATCCTTAACATAAGCCATGTTCTGGTTCCACACAGGGGTCCTGCAAAACAGAGTTCCAAAGCTTTGTAACTACATTGTAAAAAAATGATGTTTAACAGTTGTTTTTCTTTTTCTTTTTTTCCTTTTTTCTTCTTCTGCTTTTTGTTTTTGAAAAGGTCTTAGGAAATTTTAAAATAGAAAGTAGCATAAGAGTTGACAAGTGTAAAGTCTTAGAAAATTTCTCCAAGCTTCAAATGAAAATGTGGTTGTATAAAATGTCATTCAGCCTTAGCTAGGATCATAGAATGTTAGGGGCTGGAAGATCATCTAGTCCAACCCCCCTGCCAGAGCAGGATCGCCTAGACCAGATCACATAGGAACGTGTCCAGGCAAGTTTTGAATATCTCCAGAGAAGGAGGCTCCACAACGCCCCCGGGTATCCTGTTCCAGTGTCTGTCACCCTCACAGTGAAAAATGTTTATACAGAGTAGAGAGGAGAGTATTATGCAGAACAGAGGGGCAGGAGAACCTCTCTTGACCTACTAGCCACACTCCTTTTAATACAGCCCAGAATGGCATTGGCCCTCTTGGCCACAAAGAGCACACTGCTGGCTCATGGTCAGCCTCCCGTCAACTAGGAGCCCCAGATCCTTTTCCCCTTTGCTGTGCTCCAACAGGTCAGTCCCCAATCTATCCTGATACCTGGGGTTGCTCTTTCCCCGGTACAAGACTCTACACTTGCCCTTGTTGAATTTTGTTAAATTTATTCCTGTCCAAGTCTCTGGATGGCAGCACAGCCTGCTGCTGTGTCAGCCACTCCTCCCAGTTTGGTGTCAGCAGCAAACTCATTGACAGTGCCTCTGTGCCCTCATCCAGGTCACTTATGAATATATTGAACAGAACTGGTCCCATCACTGACCCCTGTGGGACCCCACCAGTTACAGGCCTCCAATTAGTCTCCATCCTATTGACCACTACGCTCGGTCTTCTTTTCTTCAACCAGTTCCCAATCCACATCACCACCTGATCATCCAGACCACACTGCCTCAGTTTAGACAGAAGGATGTTATGGGAGACAGTGTCAAATGCCTTAGTGAAATCAAGATAAACCACATCCACTGCTCTGCCATCATCTATCCACCTGGTTATGTCCTCAGAGAAGGCTATTAAGCTGGTCAGACATGACATCCCCTTGGTAAAACCATGTTAACTGCTACTAATGATCCCCTTGTCCTTGATATGCCCAAGGATAGTGCCGAGGAGAAGTTGCTCCATTATCTTTCCAGGGATGGAGGTGAAGCTGACCGGTCTATAGTTGCCTGGGTCCTCCTTCTACCCCTTTTGAAGATTGGAGTGATGTTTGCCCTCCTCCAGTCCCCAAACACTTCTCCTGTCTGCAATGACTTACTGAAGATGGTGGAGAGCGGTCTGGCAATGACCTGTGCCAGCTCACTCAGCACCTGTGAGTGCATGCCATCAGCACCCATGAATGTCCAGATTACTCAACTCAAGGATGAAAGGATAGACACCAAGTTGAAGAACAAATAGACCTACTATGTATGTTCATATCCAAATGTTATTTAGCCATACATTTACTTAGAAGTCAGTTAGATTGTCTCTTGTCCAATTGCTCTCACTAAGATGGTATAGGTGTGTAAATAGAAAGCAAATGTTTTTCCCTGTCCTTCAGCATGTTTTTTAGGAGTCAGATACAGATTCACTTGTTCAGCAAGGAGCAAACCACCTTAAAAAGAATGGGAAAATGACTATATGGGATCCTACTGGATTCACCAAACTGCAGTGCTGGTTCAGAGCCTCTCGATGTCAGTGCTGCCTCTCACTGTCAGCTCCTCACCTTGTATATAGTCATGGAAGAGTGTGGCTGCCTCTCCATCATATGCAGCTGAGGGCCAGGAAGCCATAAACTAGGCCATTTGCATCCATCTGGCTGTGAAGCTTGTCTGAGAGAATGAGAGGGAGACTTCATAACTCTACCACGAAGTAATTTTTGTTATGGAAACTTAGTTTTAATTTTTTCCATATGAATCTTGGGAAAATGAACCATTTGAGAAGTTTATCATAATTCTAGTCTAGATAAACAGCTCAATAAAGAATGGAAAATATGTATTTTGTCAGAAGGCACTACTAAGAAATGTTCACATATGGCAATGATTTCCTCAGTTTTCAATAAAGGATTGGCTCAGGAGTCTTTGCTTGTAGATACAGATCAGATTTATCACTGTGGTAATGTCACCTGACTTATATGATGTTTAAGCTGTGAGTCAGCAGAGCAGAGAGCCTTAGTTCTCCAGCATGTACAGTATTTATCCTGTCCTTTTCCACTATCTGGCACTTGTTTTGTTTTTAACATTATTTAGGAGTGATTCTACATAGTTAAGGTTACAAATGAATTTGTCTTAGAAGTTTGTTTTGGCTACACTCTATGAACTACCCCACTACTCTGCTGCAGCAGGACCTTGGAGCCAGTAATCCAAGCTAAGAACGAGATAATGCAACTTCTAAAAATGTGAAGTAAGTAGGAGGTTTGCTGGATTATGGTTCTCAGTAAATCAAAGTGCTCCCAAACCAGAAAAAGAAGTCCTCTTTTTGTTGTTGTTGTTGCTTTGTCCATCTTATTCAATAAAATAACAGATAAATGTTTGGGGATTTTTTTGTGGGATGTTCTAGACTTTTCTCCATTATCCTGGAAAGAGAGATTCTGATTTACTCATCACAATTTAAGGACAGACTGTGGTTAGAATAAGAAAAAGCCCCAAAAATTAAAGAATACATGTGTCAGCCTTAGCTCTTTGTAATGAGTGGATTTGAGTTCTCAATGTCATGGATCAGTGATGTAGTTTTAGATTTGTAATTTTAAAAAATCTAAATTAAGATGATGTGTCTAAATAAAAAATGTGACCCAACTAAATCAAAGATGTCAATCTGAGGTAACTGAAGTTTCAGACCCTCCTCTGTTCAGCTAGTTTGGCCCTGTGTATGTCTCTGCCCAGCATGGTCCCTGCTCAGAGCAGCCAGGAGATGGGAGAAGGATCAAGGCAGAGCAGCACTCAGATCCCTCAGGGCCTGCTACTGCTGGTCAAGGACCCTTACCACCATGTCAGCTCCTGCCTGCACTCATGACAGTATCCAGCCAACTGTCAAATGTGAGGATGACACAGTGCCCATCTTTACCTTGCCCCTTGTCCAACAAAGAGGGGAAAAGCAACTTCTGTCTGAAATCTTGAGGCACCTCAGTGCTGGGGAAGGTCTGGAATTTAAAAATGCTTAAATCTCTCTCTTTCCTTTTTTTTTTTTTTTNTTTTTTTTTTTTTTTTTTTTTTTGAGTTATATTTCCTTTCACCTAGAACTAATGTTAGCAGTACTTTGGGAGAGTGATTCTTTTGTGATATACCAATTATTAGATAAAAACTTGGTAGGAATTGTGGAAACCTAATGCAAGAACATAAATTCCACCATGTGTCATGTACATAAAAATCAGTTGTTGTGGTACACATAGGTAACTTTTTACTACATCTCTCCCCTCAAACAACAATGTAGAGCACTAATGTAGTCTATACCACTCCTAGATTTTTCATTCTTTCCTGGTAAACCATGTAGACTAAATCTGACACAGTTTGATGAAGGTAGTAGATCTGAAGTTGGTCTGCTGAAAACCTTTAGACATTATTTAAAAAGAAAGTAACATGGCAACACCATTATGATGGGATCAGATGGACATTTCTCAATGAGAAACCAACTTTCTTTGGCTACTTCAGATTTTACAGATTAATGACTTTCAAATGAAGCATCATTGCAGATTTTTAGCCCAGGAAATCCCACAGTAGGATGGTTTCCTTTGCAGATGTGGGAAGTGGATACTAGCACCAACATTAGCACTAAAACCAGTAGAGCTGAAACCCTATCATGAGACAGGCCATCTGAAGACATGTGCCTAGCTTAAAGTAGTGAGCTTTAGAAAAGAGGAAGCATTATTAACCACTTTCACTTGCTTTTGCTTTATGAGCCTGCAGGGGTAACATAACGTATCCAAGTTTTCCCCTGGATGCCTCTGTGAAAAAGACTGAAAACTGAGATACTTCTGCTAATCACTTGGCGCTAGAAATAGAGGCTTTGGGAGAAGACCAAATGTTGTAATTATATTACTAGAATAGGTGTCATAACATTTGTTTCTTTCTGTGTGTAAAATGAGAGAACTGCAGTTGCTGATGAATTCTTGGATAGGAAAAGGACTATTCGCACATGAGCCCATACAGCCCTTTCTCAAACATCAATCTTAATTCATAAAAATCATAAATTCATCCCAATTCATCACTGTGAGGGATTCAGATTGTTGTGACAATTGTTCAACATGAAGAGAATTCAGATAGAGTCACATTGCAACTCCTTTTACCATACATAAAGGACCCAGAGGCACCTTAAAGATTCGTCTGAACATCAGTCAGCAGGATCTGAGCTTAGCTGACATATCGGTGGAAATGGTTGTCTGTGGGATGTTCAGGCTTGCCATTAACTTCCACTGAATTTGCTGTGAGATGTGGGAACCACCAGTAGTTAATATATAAAATATCAGATAACAATGTGAATTTGTGGGCATATACACTGACATATTAGGTTGTTGCACCACTATCTCTAAAGCATATTTTTCTTTCTATTGATTAGAATTTAAAGGAGGGAGATAGAACTACACTTATATGTGATGGATCTCAAAGTAGTTCAAACATTTACTTAATATATGATAATTTAAGTGAATTAGACATTAGTTTACAATTGCAATCAAAATGTGTTTTTCCTAAGCCTTTAGCTGTTCTAATGATTCTTTAATTGTAGAGAAAAGCCTGCTGCTTGATTGAAACATGTCCAAAAGGCATCACAGCTGACAGGAACTTGAATTGGTCTTCTGCATTCATTTCTGATAGCAGAGGAAACATAATCTGACAGCAGATGTTAAGCAGGCAACATTTCTTTTTCTCTCCTAAGAGCAGCTGATAAGGATCTGTAGCATAACTTAAATCAAATAAACAAATAAAAACACAATTTTAATCAGATTAATTCTTTGGACAAAAGCACCATTTTAAAAACAGCAGGAGCAATTAACAGGTCCTGATTATTTGTAGAAGAAAGTAGTTTACATATTTTGCATCACTTGCCTGATTTTAGTGCTTCTGATCTCTCTGTTCTAGTTTTATTGCTTGACCATTCTGTTTCACTGTGGCAGACTGATCCAGATTTCTTGAAAGTAAGGAATGCTGACAATGTATTTATTTTCTTTTAGGCAGGAATATATGAACCTTATTTATCTCTAGTGTCCTGAACTGTTCTTTGAGCTTTGAGTACTAGTCTCTTATTTATCTCTCAAATGCCTACTGATTTCTTATTTATGCTCTGTAAAATGTCAGCTTCTAAAGGGGGGGATTAAAACCTCTCACCCCAATACTGGTTTTACCACAGTAATCAGAAAAGCATATAGTCTAATAGGCTAATAGTAAGCCTATAGCCTAATAGAGCTTTCAACTGTCAGCAGAGGATTTTGCCCATCTTAAGATACATCAATGTCTACGACAGACTGTGTACTTGTGTTGGAAGAGACCCTGCACCTGGGTGGGAACAACCCTCACTATCAATCCAGGCTGGGAGATGAGGTGCTGGAAAGCAGCTCTGCAGAAAAGGGCTTGGGGGTGTTGGTGGATGAGAAGCTGGACATGAGCCAGCAGTGGGCACTGGCAGCCAAGAAGGCCAATGGCAGCCTGGGATGCAGCAAGAGAAGTGTGGGCAGCAGGTGGAGAGAGGGGATTCTGCCCCTCTGCTCTGCTCTGCTCAGACTTCACCTGGAGCCCTGCATCCAGTTCTGGAGCCCTCAGCACAGGAGAGACATGGAGCTGCTGGAGCAGGGCCAGAGGAGGCCACAAAGATGCTCAGGGGCTGGAACAGCTCTGCTGTGGGGACAGGCTGAAGGAGCTGGGGTTGTTCAGCCTGGAGAAGAGAAGGCTCTGGGGAGATCTTAGGGCACCTGCCAGTACCTGAAGGGACTCCAGGAAGGCTGGAGAGGGGCTGCTTCCAAGGGCCTGGAGTGAAAGGACGAGGGGTAATGGGTTTAAATGAGAGAAGAGTAGATTTAGACTGGATCTCATGAAGAAGTTCTTTCCCTTGAGGGTGGTGGATCAGTGGCACAGGCTCCCCAGGGAGGTGGTTGAGGCCCCATCCCTGGAGCTATTCCAGGGGAGGTTGGCCAAGGCTCTGAGCAGCCTGGTCTAGTTGAGGGTGTCCCTGCTCCCTGCAGGGGGGCTGCACTAGATGCCCTTTGGAGGTCCCTTCCAGCCCTAAACATTCTATGATTGCTATGCCCAAGATGGCCACCAACTGTTACATCTCCTACAAGTCCTTCTTTGCTAACAATCAGCAGGTCCAGGAGGGCCCATTCTCTATCTTGCTCCTTCACCAGCTGTCTCATGCCCTACAAGAACCTCCATATCATTTACAGTCTCACACTCTTCTTCAAGTCCTAAGGAAAATAAAAAAATATGTTTTGTCCTAAGTCTTCTGGCACCTTTACAGGTATCTGCACTCCCTCTTCCCTTCAGCTGTAGCAAAAGACTACTGGAGTCTCCAGGGACCACTGAACCAGCTCCAAGGTCCTTACCAACAACTTTTCAGGTGAGACATCTCCTTCCTTTATTCAGTGGATACAATAATGACAGAATTCAGGGTGGCCAGGGGGTTGCATGCTGCATCTTACAAAATCCTTCAATTATGGGCTTGTGCTTCTGTCCTAGGTGATGCCTTTAGGCACATTACCCTTACGACTTCCTGCAGGAACACTGGGCAATTACTTTTTTCTGTTAGCTGAGCTGGTGCCTTAAAGCCACAATTTACTGTCCATAATGCCTGCACTTTGGTAAAGCAATGACCTAGACATGTTAAAAATTATTATTACTGCAGAGTACATGAATCAAAAAATGAACTCAGAAAAACATCCTCTTTATTTTACAGTGACAGATCCTTCATTTTTGGTGATTTCTGCATCCACAAATTGTCTATATGAAAATGTTGATGGTCATGATGATCAATAGCCATATAGTGAGCTACTCATTAAAATGCCTTGCTTCATTACTCCACTACATACCTTAATGTAATTCCACTAGAAAACCCACCAAATAAACCCCTAAAAAAGAGTTACACCCATAGCAGCAAAGACTGTTTAAAATCTATGTCTCACAGTATATGCTCAGAGCAATTTCTGGATGGTATTCATGCTTCATTTAGCTCTCTGAATTTTGTTCTCCAAGAGCTTCTAATGAACATACTCAGGACTTAACATTTTCCTTTCCCAAAAAGAAGCAATTCCAAGATATGAAAATGTTCATTCTCAAAAGCAGACAATGAAACAACTACCATCCTGACCTTTTCTTTTTAAGCAGAAGGCCTCTGGTTGCTTTATTGAAAATATTGCTGCTCTTGAAGGAAAGAGATCAATCTGTAATATTTATATATTGACTGTAAGTTGAATAGAAATATGTTTCTCAAATTTATTTGCTCCAGGATATCAGCACGTTATCACCATTCTAATTTGTAATTATGACATTCTGATTAGGAGTCTCATCTGAAAAAGCATTTTTTTTCTATTGTTCTGCATCCCTTTCTTTGCCTGTAGAGACCATACTGACCAATGATTGACTTTATTAAGCCTATCTGAGGCATTATTTATAAACAGCCAAAGTGTATAAATATTACTCTAGCATGCTGTATATACACAAAAAATAAACTATTTTCCACTCTCCATAATAATCAGCATAGGTCATCAAATGAAAAATGAACCCTTGTTCACTTAGAATGTCCTCACTAACCAGACAGAAAATCACCTGTTTAGAGGGTAAACTACCTTGTTCAAATATATGTGTACACAGATACATGAAACAAGTAATCTTCTCCTTTAGTATTACTTACATAACATTTTTAGACCCATTATAATAAAAAAATCTCTGCCCCTTTAGCTATCATAATTTTTTTTAACAGAGAAGCCTAATTCAGTGCTTTCAGAAAGGTATATTTGTGCCTGTTAAATGACTAAACCCTTATCCACTTCCTTTTCTTTTTCAAATGTAAATCTAGAAATGTATATGATTAGATTTTCAAATTAATTTTGAGAAAGAATACAGCCAAAAGCTCTGAAAAAAAAATACTAAATAGTTGTTCAGTGTCTTTAGACATACTTACTGATTTAGTGGAAATCTGGTTTTGGGCATATGAAACCACTGCAAGGATATATGAGAGCTGTGGGGAAAAAAAAAGTAATTAAAAGCCTGATTTAAGCAATATTCTTGAACTAAATGTCAACAGTAACAATTCTGAGCCTAAGGTTACAGATATGTTCATGTGTCTGGTTGAATCAGGACTTCGGCTTTATATTTATAGGATTGAACTTTTTTTCCTCTAGTTTTTTGTACAGAAATAAATAGCCACTCAAACTGATATTCTCTGCAGTCTCCCTACAAATGTCAAAATATGTTTCTTGCAGACTGCAGAGAACTCACGTCTATTAAGAAGTTATGCAACTCCTAAGTGATACACAAACCAGATGCCAATGAAACTGATAGTGGTCAGGCACTAATTACACTTGTTATGGCCCATATAGTCTGTCTTTGTGGTATAACACTTACATGCATGGTGCTCTGAGAACTAATCCCTGTGTAACCAAAATGAGACAACCATCTGATACTAATTATTGTTCAGCTTGGGTAAGGTGAACACACTCTTATTTCATCACTGTGCAAGCAGAGATGATAATATTCATAAACAGTGTAGATAGTGTCAGAGAATGATATAAAAAAACTTCATCAAGGCAAACAAGTTTTTGCTTTTATTTTTTCTTCTGTTCACATCTATCATCTCAGTAAAGATGATGTAGCCAAACAAATATTCCTACTTATTTGACTTTTGTGGTCTAATACTTGACCATGCCTTCTTGGCTAAATCCTACAGTAAGGGTTGGTTTCCCAGATAGTCAATCAGAAAGCACAAAACTATCTTGTTGTTTTGCATTCAATCTGGCATATCTATGGGTAAACTAATATGAAGGGCAAAAGATTTAGAAACTGAAAAAACACATATATAGTTGAACAGTCAAAATAGTGAGGACTCCATGATTCAGCACATTTGAAATCATGCTCAGGCCTTCATGCTTCTGCAGAACGCTTTACCCAATGTACATTTTACTTGGATATATTTTTGACCATCTAGTGGATTAAATATGCTTTTCATTTTCTTAGTGGTTCAATCATTCTGACTTTTTCATCTCTGGAAAATGCCACCTGGAAAAAGTCAGCAACTACATCTTGCATTTCCCACCTTTTTCCAATTCCCGTTCTCCAAGTGGATGGATTTTTAAAGAACTAAAGTCTTTCAATGGTTTGAAAGAGTATCATGATTGCCAGTTTAGGTGTAATCATGCTGTTAAACTGTTACTTGAGAAGAGTGATGTCCAGTAGCAGCATAACACAAAATCATCCAAGATGTACTGGGAGACAGAAGTTGGGATCTATGCTACTTTGAAGCACTGTAGCTCCTCTGAAGTTAGCATATGACTTGTACCAACTTCAGTAGTGCCACCCAGTGCATGGATCATCACTACCCAGGAGAACCAAAATAGACTTATATCCTGGTTTATGTTCAAATTATTTTGTGATCAAAGCCTTGTAAAATGTCACGGCTCATTGAGATTTCAGAAAAACAGATTCGCATCACAAATACTATCCCAGTAAAAGTGGCACTCTTCCCAGAAAAGAGGTAAAGGACTGGATGGAAAAGTGCTTGAATTATTCCTTGTTAATACTAGAGAGCCAAGCATTAAGGCTTTCTTTTATTAAAGTACCAGGAGTCAGGAGAGACTGTCTCTTCCTCTGATAAATTAAGCATTTGAATAAATGTGCAGTGAAGAAAAACAGCTACTGGTTCAAGATGTCACACTACCATTCATTAGAGAAATGCTCCTTTCATCCCGAATAAATTGTTTTGATGACTGACTGCAGGAATCCTCTTGAAAGCCATCTCTGGGAAAGACCTTTCAGCCAGGAGCTTGCATCCTCCCATGGCACCTACAGACTGCAGTCTCAGCACAGTTTGGTTCACACAACTCTTCTCTTCAAGGAATGAGAGTTTTCTGCACTGCCTCCCTCACTGAGACTGGAATGACAACAAAGACAACAAATTCAGAACATAATTTTAACTCTACTTATTTGATCTAGGCTTCTGTCCATAATTCAAGAAAACAATTTTTTTTTCTATAAAGAGCAAGACTCCAATAGCAACCAATAAAAACAGATATTTGCAGAATGGAGAATGAAGGGAGGAAGGGCAGTAAAAGAAGAGATCCTGACAATAAAAGAGAGATTTTATCTTTAATTATTTTAATTACCTTAATTAGTTAATTATTTTATAAAGCTCTGATATACTTTGTGAAGTGATGTGTATCATTTCATACTTCAAAAGCAGAGGACAAATCATGTAGTCAGTTTAGCAGACAACCACAAGTATGGGAAAGAAGAAGGGAAAAAAGTACTGATCATGATGAATCTTTCTTGCTGAGACAAGCCAGCTAATACTGATATACATATATATATATATATATATAAGTAGACATATCTTTGGATAAATTAACACCAAGATATTTTGTATTAAATTGACATATTATCTGGATTTATTTTTATATTGATGTCTCTGCTACTAGGGATGGGTACTCTTGGAAAGAATTTCTATTTTTTTTAGTGCTACATTTTAGAGTAGGGGAAAGAAGAGTCATTTGGCACCTTAACCTTTTCCAAATATGTGAACAGCTCAGCCTCCCCATTCAGTCAGGGAGTTACCATTCTCTAGAAGGAGCAGAAGAAGGGAAATTTATGAGGCAGAAAGTGGAAAGTTGGTAAGGGGTGAAAAAATTACTTAGCTTGGCTGATGTGGAAGAAAGGAGAACTATTTATCTAAGAAAGCAAAAGGTTTGAAATAATCTAATCTTAGAGTTTTCTATTATAACTTGGATAAGATATTCAGATACCATAGTGATGAGCACAGCTGAAATATCCAAGCGCTCTGGAATAGAATATATTCAAACAAAAAGGATAATTAAAATAGTGCTTATTTAAATGAGGGATAATTCTCAGTTCCTATGCAAATAAGCATAGTTAAAGGATCACTTGCCTTTTTATGAAAATGAATATTGAAAGTTTGATGAGAAACTTGTGAGAGAAACATTCTGGAAGTCAAAGTAAATGCAATCTCTATATGCTAATGAAATCAATTAATTTTAGCAGTCATGTATGAGTGTAAATGAGAAAATAATTTTCAAAATCTAGTAATTTAATAGCCATTAGTCTCATTAGATTTTCTTTTTAAAGCTTAATTAGTCAAAAATACAACCCAATGTATGTGTGGTTTAGAAAGGACATGTTTTTTAATTATAGTAGTGATTTACTCTGTAGCATGAAGATATACCACCAGTACATGGCTTTGGAGATAAAAATGCAATTTTTTTCTGGACTTGGGTATTAATTTTGATAAAGTGTCCACCACACCTCCACGTGTCACCTAAATACCTGTGAAAAACCATATCAGTAGTCACACTGAAGCCTGTGTAGGATGTACTGCTTGTACCTTACACAGATCCAGCCTTGATTTTTAGGGACATGCATAGACTGAAAAACCTTGATGAAGAGTCTACACTGATGAGAGAGGTGACCCTGTGAGAGAGACGGCCAAATGGCACACTGCCCCTGGGGCTGTGACTCCTCAGCACTGGCTTACAGAAGGCTCATCTTTCTCCAGCTGTCTGAAGGAGGAATGTGGTCTTCAAAATACCCCCCCGGGATGCAGTGAGATTTGTGTTAGTTGTCAATCTGGATGAGATTTAAACAGACTGTAACTGTAAATTGGAGAATTATAGGTTAATGTGATGAGCTATAAAGAAAACTTTAATCCTAGAAAGCAGAGTAACCATTTAACATGGGATTTCATGTTTGCATCACTTACATCTATAAGCAGAATGGTTGTAGGGTTTCTTTTTTTGAGGATGAGATCCTGGTCTGCTTTCATCTTCTTGAACTTAGTTGTCATCTAAAATAGGTGGCTGCATCCAGGCTGAATGTCAGGGATCATAGAATCACAGAAT